>JAQJVL010000238.1:659384-928337 GCA_035578905.1 Stictocephala bisonia | reverse complement strand
CTCTAACTGAATGTGTCTAAGAAGATAACCTATATCATGTATATATTTTTGTGTTTATTATTAAGTTTTCTACAATGTGTCTATCTTGGATTTTCATTTTATGTCTTTTGTGAACTGATACATGAACTCAAATTAAAAAATTGAAAAAAATTTTTCTTCTTTGTGAAGAATAACATCCAGCAATAGTTTACCATGAAAAGATAAGTCCTGTATAAGTATATTTTCTTATTCTATGGTTTTTTTCTGAAAATAATGATATGTAATATGTACCATTTTCATTAGGTTTACAGTATTTAAAAAAATATTTTATATACAGTTGCAAACATGATGAAAAACGCCTAGCACTTAAGAAAGTTCAACCCAGCACCTGGAGGGTTAATGAATAAATATTCTTAACAAACCTTGCAAATTTTACAGTTAGGTAATGAAATTATTCCAATTTTAACAGGACAAACAAGAAAATATCTCTCCCATTGTAAATCGCCCATCAGCAAAAGATCGTTTGGGAGTACCTGCAAGTCTAATACCAGCCTCAACCGTTCACAAAGAAAACATTGGAAATGAAAAGGTAAATTAGTTTTATAGTTTTACTTGTTATTACCATTTACATTTTGTAAATATTATTCAGTTTATGTTTTTAGTTTGCTAAATTATATCACAGTTGGTTGAGTATTGTCAAAAAATAACTTCATATGAGATGTGAACGTTAATAAGCAAGAGAATAATATATGTACTAAAATCACCTTCTTAAAACTTATGCTTCTGTACTTGTAGTTCCCACAAGCCTTCATCTGAATTTACAGACTTAGCTTTTACTCGATACAGTTAAAGCATTCAGTAGTAAATACTACTATGCTTACATGTAATATACAACAAATGGACGAGCCGGTGGCCGAGTGGTCTAAGGCGTCAGGACTCTATGGGTTAGAGATAGCGCTGGTTTGAATCCGGCCTAGACTGGAAAGATTTATCAGTAATATTCACCTTGTACTGTACTGGTTCGCCCCCTTACTCTGTCTGAATAAGTTCCTCGCACAGATCAATAGTCTATGAGGGATGGACAGAGTAAGGTTAAGGAGGAGATCGGCCTCTCCTTAAAAAAAAGTTTTTAAATAAAAAAAAACACTAAATTATATTTTCGAGATTTGAGGTTGTTATATAAAGACATTCATTTTATTTGTTAGTGTATGATAACTTAATTGAAATTTGAAGAAAACTCTGAAGCGCTTACTACTTAGTATTTCTTATGATAAGCTTAAAGTGCCTAACTTAAGTTTAAATCATAGTTTATTTAAAATAATTTAATGTATTATTTTTCAGATAATAGTTTCGGGTGCAAATATCACAAAGACCTTTTATGTCTCCCAAGAAAACAAAAGAAGGACTGTTAACATAGAAGACAAAAAGGTGGTAAGATGATTTGTGCTCTACATTTTTGACACTTTAAAAGCATATATTTTGCACTAATGCGATCAATATGTCTTGGAGTTTAAGGAGGAGTAGCTGAACATAAATAAACAATATTCTTAACTGCAGAAACAGACAATTGGATTAATACTAAAAATAGAAAGTGATGCTTCTTGTAAAATGTCTTTTACACGATGCTTTCAACGGTTAATTCATTGCACAATGTTGGTTATAAGAAATATTTGTAACATGGTTTCTAAGCAGCTAGGAAAAAACATATTACACGACAAAGAATCGGAACTGTAGTCAAGAAATGGTTTTTCATTGTAATTTTTGTACATTTATGTTTTTATTTTTCATTTAATTGATTTATTAAAATAAAAAGATGTCACTTTTTATTTGCCTTTTAAATATTTATGGATATAAGCATTCCTTCTCATTGTACTCCTAAATTTCTTCTTTCATAAAAATTAAATAAATAAATAATTTATTAATATGTACAATTAAAACATTCTATTTTAAATACAGATTCAAATTTATATCAATTTGACGTAAAGAATTTCTTTCCATTTGATACAAGTTATTCATCATTAAATATTTCGTATGTTAATATAAGAAGTGTGAGGAAAAATGTTAACTCGCTTTTAACTGAGACTAATGAAATACAATCAGTTATTAATTTCAATGTATTAAGTGAAACTTGGATTCATAGTGATGAAGTTAATTTAAACAATATTCCTAATTATAATATAAATGCATGTTGTAATGATAATTATAAAGCAGGTAGTGTGATTTGTTATGCTATGAATAGTACAAATGTTTTTTTGAACAGATATATTTGTTTTTTGTGAACAATAATCTTCTCTGTACTGAACAATATGGGTTCAGAAGGGGAAAATCAACATTTGATGCCATGGACGACCTCACAAAAAAAATCCATCAAGCTTTTGAGACCAAGGCCTTTGCTCGGGCCACTTTTTGTGACCTGAGCAGGGCCTTTGATTGTGTGGATCACACTAATATCATAAATAAATTAAACTATTATGGCCTTTCAGGAAATTCTCTTGAGTTTTTTAAATCATATTTTGAAAATAGACGGCAAGTGGTACAAATTGGTCATAGAACTTCACAGGAACTGCAACTTGAATGGGGTGTACCACAGGGCTCAGTTTTGGGCCCACTGTTGTTTCTTATAAGTATTAATGATTTGCCTTATTATGTGAATGCTCAAACCATACTTTATGCGGACGACACAACTTTTTTTAGTCTTAGTGATGACCTAAGTGAGCTAAATAATTTAGCATCTGACTCCCTTCAATCTGCTAATACTTGGTTTAAATTAAATGGATTTTTATTAAACAGTGACAAAACCAAATATATAAATTTCGTTCTTAAAAAAAATAAATGTTCTGATGTTTGTGATAACAGCTTTGTTGATACTGTAAAATTTTTAGGAGTTTATTTTGACAAGTCTTTAAATTGGAATGTACATATAAATTTTATTAGTAAAAGACTATCTAGGGTGATTTACCTATTGTTACGACTAAAAACTGTTGTTCCTGGGAACTATTTGAGAACTGCCTATTTTGGTTATTTTCAGTCGATAATTAGATATGGTTTGGTACTCTGGGGAAATAGTTCAAACATACAAGGTATACTTATTTTGCAAAAAAAAGCTATTAGAGTATTAAAGGGATTACATCCTACTGAGCATTGTAAACCTTATTTTAAAGAACTTGGACTACAAACTGTCATCAACCTATATCTTTTTGATGTTCTCATGTACGTTTTAAACAATCCACATTTACTCAAGCTAAATCATAACATCCATCACTGCAATACTAGAGGTAAAAATGGTACAACTATACCATTTTATCGTCTAAGTAAAACTTTAAGTAGTCATGTTGTTATATCACTGAAGGTTTACAATGTCCTTGTTCCAATGATTAAAAAGTATAGTGTAAAAATCTTTAAAAATAAGTACTATGACTGGCTGCTCAACCATCCTTTTTATCATATAGATGAATTTTTTAATATGCGTGACATAAAGTTTTAAGACTAAACATGATTATACTCTAATGCTATATATAAGACATATGTATTTAGCCTATTGTGTATTAATTAAGTAATGACTTGGCTGTTTAGCTGCAATGTGACTTTGTCAATAATTTGTAAAATTCTTATGACAAATAAAGAAATTTGATTTGATTTGATTTGATTTGATAGATTTTAATATGACATCAGCCGATATTTTATTGTTAACTTTCAATTAGCAAGCAAGAGTTAACAAGCAAGAGACTTTCTTGCTTTTGAATATTTGAGGACTGCATATTTTGGTATTTTCCAGTCACCTATATCATATGGTCTTATTCTGTGGGGTCATTCACACAAAGTGTGTTCTTCTATTGAAGTAAAAATTCATTAGATCTAGAATCTATATTTTCCGGTGACAACCACGTCAAGGTACTATCTACAATATTTAAAAGATAACCAGATGTTTCGCCCATACTGTGATGTGGCATCCTCAGTCTCAGAGAAACCACTGAGGATGCTACATCACAGTATGGGCGAAACATCTAGTTATCTTGTAAATATTATAAATAAATAATAAATAAATGAATAAATAATCTTTATTGTCGTTTTACATAAAGCATTGACACAGTCACATATACATCTAACAGACATAGTCAAAACAAAACAATCATATTGCACATATACATTATTCAACCTAGAATGACAAACATGGTTAACAAACGGTCATTTAAGTAAATAGTAGTTTACATAACAGGTATGATTCTAAAGTACAGGTCCAACAATCTAGAAACGAATATCTTGCATACTGAAAAACTCCCCTAGTTCATAAAATGGATTTTTTAGCAACCAGTTATACAGTTTGACTTTAAAAAGAGTTGTCGGGTATTTATTAACTAAATCTTTTAATCTATTATGAATCTTCTGGGAAATAAAAACATGACTGTGTTGGGTTCTACTCAGTCTGCAAAACTCTATGGCAATATTGTTTTTATTTCTAGTATTATAGCTGTGAATGCTGCTGCTAAGAATGAGGGATGAGCTATTTTTTAAATGTATGACATTAAATCAAAAATATACAAATTTATAACAGTTTGAAACTCAAGCTCAATGAAAAGTGGTTTGCAGTGGTCCAATGGTTGTGCTTTACTTATCAGTCTAATGGCCTTCTTTTGTAAAATAAGAATGTCACTAACTTTAGTACTATAGCCCCATATTATAAGTCCGTATCTAATTATAGATTGAAAAAAAGCATAGTATGCGGTTTTTACATAACTTTCCGGGACACTGTCCATTAAGCGTTTAAGTAAAAAGATTACTCTAGATAATCTTTTAGAAATATACTCAACGTGAGAGTTCCATGATAAGTTACAATCAATATGAATACCTAGAAATTTAACACTGGGAAGGAAATCATTAGGTAAGTTATTTGCAGGAATCTGTCTTAAACTGAACATGATATTTTGGGTTTTAGTTTCATTTAATAAAAGGCCATTTGTCCTAAACCACAAAGATGCTTCATCAAGTGTTTCATGTACAATGTCTTGTAAAGTGTTAAAGTTTGTGTTACTGTTTAAGAATGTTGTATCGTCTGCATAAAAAAAGGATTTGGTTTTAATAGCACTTGGAAGGTCATTTACGTATAGTAAAAATAGCAGGGGTCCCAACACCGACCCTTGGGGTACTCCACACTCAACCACTAGTTCATTGGACCAGTTTCCATTAATTAAAACCTTTTGTCTACGATTTTTTAAATAGTCTTGAAAAAACTTAGCAGAAATACCAGTTATGCCATAGTAGTTTAGTTTTAAGATTAACTCATCATGTTCAACACAATCAAATGCCTTGCTCAAGTCACAGAGAGTGGCTTGAGCAAAGGCCTTACTCTCAAAAGCTTTTATAATTTCCCTAACTAGTGCATCAACTGCATCAATTGTACATTTATTTCTTCTAAAACCAAACTGTGATGAATTCAGGTAATTATTGTTTTCCAGATAGGTGACAAGTTGATCATGTACTATAATTTCTATAATTTTGGATATCACTGGTACAATGGATATAGGGTGATAACTTTCAGCAAGTTGTTTTGACCCTTTCTTAAAGATTGGGCATAGTCTAGACAACTTCAGTTCGTCTGGAAAAATACCCTCTTTCATACATTTATTTATACATGTGGTTAAAGGATTCAAAATTATATGACTAATCTTCTTAAACATGTTATTTGATAAATTATAAATATCCTTTCTTTCAGAATTTTTTAGTCTTTTAACAGCGTTAGTGACATTATCAACTGAGACTTTCATAAAATAAAATTTATTTCTCTTGACAGGATGATTTTTGACTAAGCTTATACTATTGATATTGTTGGGCTTCTTAATATTGTCTTTTATTTGTTTAATTGAATTAATAAAAAAATTATTAAACTGGTCTGGGCTAATATGTATGTCTGTTTGTGAAGATGAGTTATTTATATTTTCTTTTATTAAGTTCCATGCAGCCTTACATTTATTTTTACTATTTTCTATTTTTTCTGCATTGTGAGCCAGTTTAGCGTCTTTGATTGACTGTTTATAAAGTTGTTTAAGATTAGCATATTCAGCATGAAGCCTGTCATAACTAGAATTCTTCACCAATTTGTCAAGAAATAAAAGTCTCTCTTTTATTGGGCCAGTTCCCTTGTATACCATTCACTGTTATTTTTTATATATTTACCTGTGGAACACTGTTTTTTTAATACAGAAAAAAATGTCAAGTTATTAATTATAACTGAAAAAAATGCTTGAAAAAATGTTGCGCACTTAAAGTTTTTTCATTCTTAAGTAAGGGATTCCAATCATGGGACAAAAGGCTGCTGATCAGATTATCAATTGATGACTTAGGAAAACTGATTACAAATGGTGCAGATTGTTCTCTGGTTCTTTTTGAGTGTTTAGATATTTTTGAAAAGGTTTTAGTTTTAATACTTACGATAAGACCATCATGATCTGAAAAAGGAAAGTTAAAGATGTTACATGAGATTACAAGATCTGGGCAATTTAAAAATATGTTATCAAGGCAATGGTTTTTTCGGGTTGGTTTATCGTTGATACAAAAATAATTATGCTGCCTTAAAATATTTAAAAACTCCCTTGTTGTTTTTTTGTGGGATGTTATGTCAAAGCTAGCATTTATGTCACCTCCCATTACAATTGAATAGCCACGAAATGAAGAGATGAAAGTAAACAATTTCTCCAGTGTTTCTAGAAAGATATTTGGGTCACCTGCAGGTGAATGATAAATTGACACTGCTATAACTTTAAGGCTATCAACAGCAGCCATACATGCTTCAAAATTAAGTTCTGAGCAAAAAGTTGAGATATCAATTTTTTTAGAATTTAATTTTTTGTTAATAAGAATAGAGATAGATTGGGCATATCTTCATTAAGCCAGTGTTCAGATAAGCATATCATTGATATTTCATTATTTAGTCCTTTACTATTGCTGATAAAACTATCTAAGATATCTATCTTATTTTTCAGACCCTGTATATTTAAATATAAAATATTACTATGGCAATTTTGTGGTTCTAAGTTTGTGGATATATTACTAGCTCTTACGTTAGTTTTAGGGTAGTTACTAAAATTGGATCATGCAGAGTGATACTCTTTGTCAGATACTCTTAGTTTAAATTGCTGGCAATGCTGTGACCTAACTGAGATTTCTTTTCTATTCTAGTAGATTTAATTTGTTGAGTTATATAATTTTGGTTTTCAAATACCTGTCTTTGTACCTTTATATTATCATTTGTATTACTAGATCTGTTGTGTATATCGCTAGAGTTATTGTGTTTGTCTTCTAATGTATGGATGACAGCTGGTAGTGGCGGGAAATCCTCCAGGGATTCGAGTGATAGGGCTCTGTCTTCTTTCCTCATACCAGGACTTCCTTGACCTTTCGAAAGAGTTGAGTGGTTGTAGCTTGTTTTACTTGATTCTTCACTCTGCTGTTGTAGGCCACGATGAACACTGCTCCCATTCTTAAGGATTGAGTGGTCATAGCTCATTTTACTTCGACCTTCACTCCGCTGTTGCAAGCTACGATAAACGCTGCTCCCGTTCTTGAGTGTACTGTCTCTTGTACTTGTTTGAATTGTACTACAGCTGCTTGCTTTAGCACAGTGACAGATCATTTGATTAATGAGCTTAGCAATATGTTTTTTCCCTCTTCTAGATAGATGTAGACCATGGCTTGTGTGGTATCGTCTCTCTAGTAAATTCAGGTCAAGCAGGATGATGTTATTGTTGTTTTGTGCTTGGCTTCTAATTCCAATGTTTATTTTTTTGAGAAGTCTGTTTTCATAGGAGTTTTCATTCAGGTCATATCTATATGGAATAGTTGAAAGTATGATATTGGTATGTTTGAATTTTGTTATTTTATTTCTCATATAATTCAGGAGTTTATATGAAGTTAATTTTTTCCCATTCAGTTGTTTGTTAGCAATATTGTTGCCTCCTCCTATTATTATACAAAAGTCTTTCTTTGTCATCTTTTTCATGTCTGTACTGCGTGTTAATGACTCCAGTATAACTTCTAAAGGTGCCCCATGCTGCACATGGCTGTAAATATTATGTGTCACACCCATTAAATTTTCTAATTGAAGACCTAAACCTCGTCCATGGCTATCACTACTAAGTATTAACTTGGGTAGATGTTCTTTGACAGATTTTGTCATTTGTATATCTGTTGTACGTTCATGTTGAATCAGGATTTAGTGATCTGGATGCTTCAAGAAACTGTTCTGTGCAACATTAGTATTTATATGAGTATGCCTCTCTGATTCTAGTATTTCGATTATAGTATCTTTAGTTATGATTTCTTGATGATGACATTTTTCTAAATCTTTTATATGTTTTTTTATGGAGTCCATTTCTTTAAGTAATTCTTGATCAGACGGAGGAAAAGGTAATATTGTCTCCATCAATTTATTATTTTCTTTTTGGAGTTCCTTAATTTTCTTTTCCAAGTTGAACAGATTATATTTGTTTTTTTTTTCTTCTATTTTTTCCAAACTTTTTATTGGTTCTTTTCCAGACAGATTTTGTAGTAAGTCACATTGAATGCCAATATTTGTTGTCCCAAGTTCGGTTTTTGGTGTATATAAATTGGTATTTAGACTTGTAATGGTTTTCCGTAGATTTTTAATTTGAGTAGTATACTTTTTTATTAACTGTTCCTGTGTTTTATCATGCTCAAAAATGTTTTGGGCTTCTAGACGGAGTTTCCTTTCTTTGTCATGCTGGGCTTGAACTTCAGTTACTCAGTTACTTTTCCGAGCAGGCATTCTATATTAGAGTTAGAGTTAGAGTAAAAGGGGATATGCAGTTGGTCCAGCCAACCCTTGCAACGAAGCCTGAGGCTTTTTGTGCCAATCCCGGTGCCTAATTGTCGTAAAGCTGGCAATCCTTGACCAGGCCAAGGAGCTTCTTCACTAGATTAGTAATTTCCGACTGTCCCAGAGGTGAGCCTTCAAAAGGTACTCTTCTGCTGGCACCAAGAGCCTCACGCTCCCGGACAGTGTTTTCTGCCGACTCTTCGTCCAACCCACAGAGGCGACAGATGGGATCCTCCGTAAGTAGTCCCGCTGTTCTTAGATGCCTCCGGAATTTACCGTAACCGGTGATGAGTCCCACCACCAACTGTACGTAAAATTTACTCAACCCAAGAAGTTAATTTGTTGACTTCTGGGAAGGATTTCTGACAAGAAGCTTGTCGAGTACTTGCCCTGGGAACCGCCGCCATCCTTCCAGATGTCTGGGACCCAGTTTTGGTTGGTATTTTGACAGCTGCAGCCGAAACGCCGCAGGCCGGCTCAGGACCAATGAAGGGCTTAATAGCACCTTCCCTAGCCAAGGCATTGGCCTGCACGCTGCCTTCTATTCCCCTATTTCCTGGGATACATTCCAGCAGGACCTGATTTCTTGAACCCAGGATGCTGAGGGACTCCACACATTCCCAGACCAGACCAGACGAAACCTTCCAGGAGTCAAGGGCCCCTAAGGCCGCCTGACTATCTGAGAGGATATGGATATGTTTCCCGCAAACCTCTATCATAATTTGCGCTGAACGTATGGCGACTTCAGCTTGGAACACGGTGCCATACGCTCCCAGGCTCATGCACTCGTTGGTCCTAGGGTCACCAGTATAGACACCAAATCCAGCTCTGTTGCCTATTCTTGACCCGTCTGTGAACCATACAATTGGGTCGTGAGAAGAAATCGGGCTACTAACAGCGTCCCAGTACTCCCTCGACCCAAAATCCACAGTATGGGGTCTGGTGAAAAGATACTTAGTCCCAATGAAGTGAAACCTCATTGAGAGTACCTCATCGTTTACTAGATTGACCACTGAGGAGTGACCTGTACAGGACCCCCTCCAGTGATCAGTCAGTTGAGGCCTATAGGCCTTTTCCTCTGATTGCCAGGAGTGCTTCTCCTGGCTATCTTCATCCTATTCAGAGCCTCAGCCGTCCGATCGAGCTGATCAGAGCCTGGGCTCCGAGAAGGATGTTTTCGAGGTCAGAGAGCGACATGCCCCCCTCCGCCGAACCCATGACCCGAGCAGCGGGGACTTCAGACTGGCCTACTTGGCTACCTTCGTTCCCCGTGCCAAGGTCCTTGTCTGAGGGCTCTGAGCGGTCCTCAGCCAAGTTGGATTCAGAATCGGAGAGAGACCTGTCCCCCCCCCCCCCCCCCGACAATGATTTGGCCCGAGCAATGGAAAACAAGGGCTGGCCAGTGAGGCTGCCCTCTGCTCCCATGCTCGGTTCATTATCTAAGGACTCAGTGCGGTCCTTAGGTATGTAACTATAAGTGTGTGTGGTAATGAGTTCAGGGTACCGCGGGGTCACTAAGCCCGTCAGCTGCACACCTCAGCTGCCCCTGCGAACCTCGGTCCGGGACTGCTTATTAGGGTTTCCCCTTATTCGCAGTTGTCCACCCCATCAATGACGAGGTGGAACATTCGCTATCCGCCACCTGCGACCCGCCCAGTAGCTGAGGCTCGCCCTGGGCATTCTATATTACTTCTATAGTGTTCTTCTTCAAGTTCCATTTCTTCAATCTTTGCTTCCATGTTATTCACTTTAACTTCTAGTGTGATATTAACATCCCTTAGATTCTCAATTTCTACCTTCATTTTTTTATTTTCCTCAAGCAATGCCGTTCCAATTTTAGCTGCCATTTCTAACTTTTCCAATTCGTTGCCATTTTCATTATAGTGGCTGTCAGTTAGACTATTTTCTAAATCAGTTAATGATATATTTTTAATGTCAGAGTTAACAGTTTCAGATAGGGTTTTATGGAGAGTTGTAGCAGATGTTGATTTTGACGATTGCAGCTTGTTGAATGCTATTTCGGCTTCATTAAGGGCACGATTGAAACATTTATTTTTGTAATTATCGGATTTAGGTTGCCCATAAACAAGTTTATTTTCAAAATAAGTTATTATATCTTTTTTTTTTATATCTCCAACTTTGTTATCTCCAAAGAAGTGCACACAGTATTTTGGTGAGTTAGAGTTGTCATCATTAATAATGCTTTTTAATTGCGCTGGCCAATGTGGATAACCTTTCACTTTAGCAAACACTATGTCTCCTACTGTGAAATTGCCTGTAATGTTATCAGTGTTCATGGTATACTATTAATCTTCAATTTTGTCTAGTTGAAATCAAGTAGGATATAATTAGGAGACTTGTAGCTTTTTAACAGGCTGTCTCAGTTAAAATTTGCTGTTAATAGTTAAAATTAGGACTGTTTTTTGGGCGGACTTTGGCAGGCTGTCTCTGTTAAAATTAAAATTATAACTGTTTTTTTTTTTTTTTTTTTTTTTTTTTTGCAGACTGACAGGCTGTCTCTGTTAAATAATAAAAAATGGGTGTCAGTAATCACATAATACTGTCAAAGTTTGTATAAAAGTATTATATATTAAGGAAGTTATATAACTGTGTCAATTTTTGTTGATATTTGAGAATAATAAAATGGAAGAAATCAGTTTCTTATTGGAGGTTTGGCTGTTTCCTCAGGTAAATGATAGAATTCCAGTGGTTATATTAATTTGGAAAATGTCAGTTGTATAAATGTGCTTGATTAATTGACAATCAAGTGTCTTGTCTGTTACTGAAATTGAACATAACATCTGTTAGTCAATGCAGAATATATCGAGGTAGGCTGGTAATGTGACACAATGCTGAGTTGGCCAGAAATGATGAGCTGGCAGTTCACTGTTGTTGAACTCTGGTCTACTTCATCAATTCAGTTGTATTGAGTTCTTCAGTTTATGTAATTTATTAATTAAATATTACAAACTTGTCAACTTTAGTGGTGTGGTTAATTGTCAGATCATAGTGATGTGGCTCATCAAAACATAGTCATAATGATGTCATAGTTCTTTGCCCTGTTGGCTTGTGGATAGATAAAATGCTTTTAGTGTCTTTCTTGGTAGGTAAGTATTGCTTATTTATATTGAAATGACTTACAGGTTTGTAGTTTCAAAGTTGTGTGTATAGATGTGCTTTTTTGTTGGTATAAACACTTCTAAAACTACACTTTTTTAAGAGGTCACTTTCACTTGTATGTTACTTGTCGGCCATCTTGGGGATTGTAGATAGTACCTTAATGCAGTTGTCACCAGAAAATGTAGATTCTAGTTATGACACCGGCCGCTTAAGCCTAACTTCTAAGATTAGAACTATCTGTCAAGCCGGTTCAGTGGATCACTGTGACCACTTTAAAAAAAAATTATAATTTTAACAGTCATAATTTTATATATCTACCAGATTTTAATGTACACTAAAGCTAACCTTCATCTCCTCTCCACCAGGCAGAACATGCATCAGCACTGCAAAAGATACAAGTACAAACTTGACATACCGCAACACAGACTTGTAAGTTTGGTTCGTGTCACCTGGTAAATTGTTTAACCTATGTTAACAAATTGTTAGTTGGTACCAGAACTATGCCTATAAACAATTTTATGAGTCAACTATACAAGTGGTTACTAGACAATCCAATGTATGATATTGGCAAATTTTTGAACTCTAATGTAAATGCCTTCTGAATTATGTAAGCGTTTTATTTTTTAATAACATTTTTATTATTAATTTTTAGGATTAGGTAATTTTAGTACAGTACTAATTATTGATGTGTCTTATTTAAACTATGTGAAAAACTTGTGCTGAAAAGGCTACTGGAACACTGTGCGCATTATAACCTCTTGACAGATCGCCAAAATGGCTTCACCAAAGGAAAATCTACCACGTCAGCAATGATAAAACTCATAGAAAACATCATTGACCATCTAGAAGCAGGCGAACACTCAACAGGAGTATTTCTAGATCTAAGTAAAGCATTTGATTGCTTAGGTCATGACCTAATTATTCAAAAACTCGAGCTCCTTGGTGTCACGGGATCAGCAAAAAACTGGTTCAAAAGCTATCTCAATGGGCGCAGCCAATATGTAGAACTAAAACACCTAAACAATGGCATAATCAGTAATATAACATCTAAATCTCTACAAATTAATCGAGGTGTTCCCCAAGGCTCTGTCCTTGGACCAGTACTATTTATTCTTTTCATCAACGACCTGCCACAACATCTAAAAGCCTATTGTGAAACGGTTATGTATGCTGATGACATCACACTTTTACTCAGCAGCCCTTCAGCAGATGATCTAGCTATCAATACATACATTGCACTAAACATGGCCTATCAGTACTGCGACAGGAATGACCTTGTAGCTAACCCATTGAAGACCAGCCAAATTATATTTGGAAGACGGGCGGATCAGACTCCACACATACCAGAACTAGACGTGACTAGCGAAACCACCTTTTTAGGCATAAAACTTGACAGCCAATTAACATGGACCCCTCATCTGGACTATCTTTGTAGCAAGTTGAACACCAGCCTCTATGCTATTAGACGAATAAAATCTATTAGCAACACAGAAGTAGCTCGTACAGCCTATTTTGCAGTCTTTGAGTCTCACTTGAGGTATGGGTTGGTGATTTGGGGTGGCACATCTACTACAAACTTAACAAGAATATTAACACTTCAAAAAAAAGCTATCAGGACTCTAGCTGGACTCCAACCACTTGACAGTCGCAGAGAAGTTTACAAAACCCTTAAAATCCTAACAGTTGTAGCTCTTTACATCCAGGAGTTGGTTTTATACATTGACAAAGAGAACCCAGAAAGACTGCAAGACATTCATAATCACAATACAAGAAATTCAGCAATGTACCCCCTTCCACGACATCATCTCACCTTATATGAGAAAAAACCGACATATATGGGAAGAAAATTTTACAACTGCCTACCTCCAAATTTAAGATCAAAAACTGGAAACGCATTGAAGACAGCACTGAATACCTGGCTCATGGACCATCCCTTTTACAGCATTGATGAATTTCTACAGAACACATTTTGAAGTATCATAAAATTTAAGCTTTTATCACATTTTACCTTTTTATTAATGACAATTTTGAGTCTTGCTTGTATTCATTGTTATTAATGGGTTTAACTTATTAGTCTTATTGTTGACAAATTTGAATCTTGCTTGTATTCATTGTTTTTGATTTAACAGGTTTAATTTATTAGTTTAGTTAGTTTTATCATTGACGCTGTAACTATTCTTAAGGAATGAGTTAATAAAGATGATTTTGACTTTGACTTTGACTTTTTGACTTTTGACTTTGACTAAACTTTGTTGACCAATGAAACAAAGCCTGGTTGATTGATTGATAGTACAGTAGAACGTCACTTATCCCACGTAAACAGGCCGTGATTACATCAGATAAGTAAAAATGTCAGGTAATATTGAATGATCTTAAAAAATCTAAATAGTTGTGATAAATGAATTTTATTAAGGATTTAAACTACAATACTGTATAAACAATAACATCTGTTCAGTTTTTATTAAAAAAAATAAATGTTTGTAAAAACTTTAAAAAATACTAACTATCCTATTACATTGCCCTATTAAAATTACCTTAGTTTTGTTGTAGTACATATTGTGAAGAGTGTACTAGTTAAGAAGAATCATTTGTGTAATGTGAATAAATATTGTTGTATACCATCACACACACTTCCATTTGTACGGGTAGTAAGACCTCATTTGATCAGAGCGGTCAACTCTGCTCATTTTGACGTGATATTTCATTTACATCTTACATCCGTTGTCTTCACCACAGTGATGGGACTGGGGAATCATCAGGCTTCTTCCCATCGGTCGAGAATACGCGAAGTGAGCTCAATGTTTGTCTTAGTATGTAGTTTGGGTGTGCTGATATGTATGTTCATCTGCATAATCTGATAATTTGTAGTATGGCCTATCAGAGAAATATTGCTTAAGCCTCTTGTAAAAAGTGTCAGCTTTTTGATTTTATTTCTATAGGTGAAAAGTCTTAAAAGAATGAGCCGGAGTATTGTGGGGTATTACTAAATTTTTGTAACCTGTGTTGGGGCAAATCAATGTTGTTTCTATGGCGCGTATTGTAAGAATGTTGATGAAGTCTAAGGGATGGTGTTTGATTTCTGGCAAAGATAATGGTTTCAAGTAGATAGGATATTACAGTGAGGATATTATGTTGGACAAAGAAAGGTTTACAGTGATCCATTGTCTACAGTCTGAGAATCGTTCTTAAAGTTTTCTTTTGAAGTAGGAGCAATCTTTCCAAGTTCTTTGACGAAGCAGCTCCCCAAGCAACTATACCGTAGCGTAGATGCGAGGCAAACAATGCATGGTAGGCCACAAGTGCTGTTTTCTCATTAGTAATTGTTCGAATTCTTATTATGTAATGGGTCACAGATAATTTTCTACAGAGTGGGTCGATGTGCTCTTGCCAATTTAGGTTTTTATCAATAATGATGGTATGTTTAGTTCAGGCTAGGGTTCTTGAGGTTTGTTTCTTTTGCTTAGTACAAAATTAATGTGAGTTGTTTTGGTGGTGTTAATATTAAGTTTTAAGGAGTTGCAGATGGTTTTGGCCTTTTCCAAAGTGATGTTTATTATTGTACTGTTATTAGCATTTTGTTCTGTTGGTATAACTATGGTGGGGTGTCATCTGCAAATAGAATACTCCTATTTTCTTGATCCAGTTATTCTGGTAAGCTATTGATGTAAATTAAGTAGCACAGGGGACCCAATATTGACCCTTGAGTCACACATTTTTTTTATTTCATGAGGGATGATCTCACATCACTAATAAAGTTATTGTGCTTGTGGCTAATTTTAACATACTGAAACCTATCCTGAAGGTAGTTATCGATCCAGTCAAGTGCTGCGCCTGTGATACCATATTGTTTCAATTTATAAGTTAGAATGTCCCAATCAAGGTTATTGAATGCCTTTTGAAGGTCAATGAAAAGCCCTGAGACACTTTTCTTTTCCCCCCTACAAAAGAGTAATGTCGTCGTTTATGTCTTGACATAAATTTGCTATGACAGTACTTGTGCTCAATCCTCTTCGAAAGCCATGTTGATATTTGGAGAGCAAATTATTTCTTTCTAAATGAGTTATAAGCTGGCACATTCTAAATGTAAATGGTACATTCTAGTAGTTTAGAAATTATGGAAAGATTCGATATAGGGCTATAGTTACATGGATCTTGCCTATCACCTTTTTTAAAAACTCGATATAACTTTGCTATTTTTAAATTTTTTGGGGCCATTGATAGTTTTATTGATGAATTTATAATATGTTGAATAGGCTTTATAATTTCATCTTTACAGTGCCTAATTATCTTGCCAGTCATGTCATCAAAACCAGAGGAACTGTTTGACTTTAGTTTCTTAAACAGACAGTCAAGTTCAGTTAATGTTACTGTTTTGAAATTAGACAAAATTTCTATTTGATTGTTTTGCTGTACTTCATTATTCACCAGAGGGGGGAGGGGGGGGTTGGGCTTTGGATTCAGCTGCTATGTGTGTGTGTATGTCTTATTCAAGATATTTCCAATATGGTATGGGTCTGTTATTAAATTATTATTGTTCATTAGGGTAATGTTGTTAGATTTTTGGTTGTTCTTGTTTCTCTCAAATTTATCATTCTCCAGATTTCCTTCGGCTTGTTTTCTGCGGTAGTTATTTTTTTAGTTGTGTGATTGGAGCGGTTCATTCTTGCATTTAGGTCATAACTTTTCTTTAAATCTTGATGTTTCACTATTGCACTTCATTTTTGTTTGGCCCCTTTTATCTCTAAATTGATTGTGTCATTCTCATGTTCGCTAGATATATAGACAACAGTCCTCTTGTCCCACCACTTTCCCATCATTACACCATCACTATATCTGGAAATGCTTCCTCCTGTTTGGAAGATTTTACCTAATCTGGAACATATTTTTTATCAGGTCTCAATAGTCTATGCAGTAGGGGTTTGTAGCCAGTATTTTAGAAGGCAGTGTATAACTGCTATTGTAGAAGTTATCCATGTAAACTGCATTGTCTTCATTCAAGTATTGACATAAGATATAAAACTACTTTTTCTGTGTGACATTGGCCTCCAACAATCTTATGAAGCTACATGTACTAAAACTAATATAAACTCTTGGTGTTCAGTCACTGAGTACAGCTTTACACCATACTTATACCCCTTATTCTTAATATTTGGTGAAACCATAAATGCCCGCGCAAAGTACAATGGCTTTGTCCAAGAAAAGGTCTTTTTGAGGGTAATACACCCACATCATTTCATATTACAATAGTGTATCGTTAGTATTATCTTGTCAAGAGTATCATTTTAAACAGGACTTAAGAATTGAATCAACTAAAGTCCAAAAATTGTAAGATTGCTTGAGATCAGTCTGTAGACATAACAGAACTAAAACATTTGATGTTAAGGGGGTTCGGAAGGTTGAAAATGGTCAAAATATGGATTTTCAATTTTTTTGTTTTATTATAGTAAATACTGTCCTGAACGTTTTGTCGAAAGTTTGAAATAAATCGGACGAACAGAACATGTTTTATTAATTATTTTGTTAGTACATGTCATGCGCTCAGACGCGAGATTTCGGTGCTGCGTTATATACAAAAAGAGATATACAGAAAGGATATATATACAATGCGGAGATATACAAAAAGGCCAGAGAATCAAGAAATGCCGCCAAGAGGAAGCTGGAGGAACTTTACGAAGAAGAGGAAGACCCAAATAATCCATCTTATGCCCCTGGTCATTACTAGGACAAAAGGTAAACCTGATTACATAGCCTGATTCAGTAACTGCCTAGTTTCATTGCGATTCCCCGAAAGTTGGACTTTTTTATGCTTATGTACCTTTTTCTCAGGAACTAAAAGTGCTAGAAGGCTGAAATTTTTACCACATGTTATACTTGTATAGATATACAAGTTTATAACATTTAATCAAAATTGGATGAATTATAACTGAGAAAAAAAAATTTTATTCTAAACTTTTCAAAGAAAAAATTACATAATTTTCAAAAAATTATTTTGGCAAAATTATTATTATTTTGCTTTCATAAGTTATAAATTTCTATAAATATGTGTCATAAAAACAGGGTAAAAAAATCAGGTCAATACAATTAATGGTTCTTGAGAAAAAGGCACATAAAGTAGGCTAAATTAACATGCGTTAGATACAACCTTCCGAACCCCCTTAAATACAATCTTTTTTTCCAGTCGTCTTGAAGTCTGTTTAATTTTATTGTACTAGTATATAATGAAAGACCAAGGAAAATACAGATTTTTAGTTCAGGAACACAGATTTTCTCAAGAATTGATTTGTGGGATCAAGGTCTTTGTTATTCAAAAATAGTACTGGAAGAGCATACTCATTGGTATAATTGCAACTAAGTTCAAGAGTAATGTTATATATAATATATAGCGTATGGTTTTTGTCAGCTACCATTTTTAAATTATATAAAATCTGTGTTTTATACTTGGAAAAAATTCAAAAAGTCATAAGATTATAATAAAAATAGAAAAAATAAACAACAAGTAATCTCCTGTCACAAAGCTAAATCCAATTCATTAGGCCATTTTAAACATGCCTCTCTGATTCTATTTATGCGGAGGTAAAACAGTGCAAAATGGGCACTCTGAAACTATGTGATCGATTGTTTAAATAGACTCCACGTCACTTGAATGATCTACTGTCAATCCCCATTTGTGTTTCCAGTAGTTACATATGCCTACTCCAGTTCGAAACCGATTCAACAATCCTACGAGGGAGGTTCATTCAACCTATAGGTATTGACGGATCGTTAATAAGGAACTTATTAACAAAGGATAAAGGAACTTATCCAACAAAACTGTTCCACACTATGGCCCAGTTAGTATTGGGTGAGAAATTTTATCTGCTCAATTGGAAAGCAGTACGTAGAGATGGGTTTCAAGATTTTAAGTGACCATTCTGATGTGGGAGATCCTGTGTAATAGGGAGGTGCGAGGCATTCAAGATCTTCTTAAATTCTTTAAGTTGTGCCTCCTGAAGTCTTATTTCTGGAGGAGCTGTATTGCACAGCACCAGGAGCCATGGTAGTGGCCATGAGAGTACCACTAATTGCTCTCATGGCACTGTTAAGTTGGACATCAGTCGCTTTAGTATAAGTGCTATTTAGCCATACGGGAGCACTGTATTCAGCAGCTGAATAAACCAATGACAAAGCAGTAGTACGCAGGATGTTTGCGTTGGCTCCCAAGTTGTTCCAGCAATATGATGTAGTACATTTACCCTGGTTTTAATTTTAGCTTATGGTTTTTTGAATATCACTTTTAAATGACAGCGATCCAACTAATGTTACTCCCACTTACTGTAGATGATCATTGCGGTGGAGTTTTACACCATT
This sequence comes from Stictocephala bisonia, assembly GCA_035578905.1. Classification (NCBI taxonomy): domain Eukaryota; kingdom Metazoa; phylum Arthropoda; class Insecta; order Hemiptera; family Membracidae; genus Stictocephala; species Stictocephala bisonia. The sequence continues at coordinate 909,061 of JAQJVL010000238.1, read as the reverse complement.
TAGAAAGTTGTTTAATCTTCCATTAGCTAGTTGATTACTTAGGTCGAAGCAGGCTACTTTGGTTTTTGATGGGTTAGGATTCAGCTTCCACGTTCTTCGAGGGTTGCAAGATCTTTTGTGAGTGTTTCTTCAGTAGCTGTGAAGTCCTTTTTTTGATAAACTAAAGCAATATCGTCTGCATATAGAAATTTTCTAAACTTGGTGATTGGGATGGCAGCAGTATTCACATTGAATAAAATTGGAGCAAGTACGGATCCATATGGCAGACCATACTTCAGCTGCCTATAAGTGCATGGCTGAGATAAACTTTTATTAGCCTGGCACTAAGCATTGACTCCAGAAGTCTCTAAAGAAAGGGATAGGGAAGGAGGCTGTAGAACTTCAATAACAAATCTTTGCTCCGTACTGTATCATAAGCCACTGTGAGATCAACAAAAGCTGCAACAAGATGTGTTTAACTTGTTTTCAAATCCATTCTCGATAAATTATGTCAGAGCCTGGATCTGGTCACAACAACATCAGCCAAGGCGAAAACCAGCCTGCTTAACTGGAACATTAAAATCAAGAATGGGGGATATTCTGGCAACTTATAACAAACTCTAAGAAGAGATATAGAGCGATAACTTTCCACTCGTTCAGGGTCTTTGCCAGGCTTTAGAAAAGCTACTACTTTTGAATGCTTAAATGCTTTTGGTAAATCCCCGGTAGCTAGTATCTTTTTGTAGACAGTTTAAAGCCATTGTTTTACTTTGCAACCAGCATGCATTAGAAACTCCGGAAAGATACCATGAAGACCGGCTGCTTTCCCTGCTGGTATAGCGGAAATTACCCAATCTAACTCTTCCTCCGTGAAATTTCTAGAGACTTCCAGCAGTGCTAGTTGGCTCTTTTTAATTTCATTTAGCTTGCAAAGCACATGTTTGTCAGAAGGATGGCAGGCTGACTTTGGTAAGCTGACTATCCATTTAGGTATATTAGGAGCGTTTGTGTGGAGCACTTCTCTTTGGAGATTTACCAGTAGAGAGTTTCCTTAAAAATTACCACGCTTCTCTACTGCTGTGGGTAAAGTTTATATCTTCAACAGTTTTAGTTCATTTTTCTCTCGTGGCACTGTCTAGAGAGTACAGCAGCAGATTAGCTTTGTTGGAATTTTCAGTGACATTAAACTCTTTGTAAAAGTCATCTGGTTCCTTACTCCATCGTGATATATACTCATTTCTGTATCCTCTTGGTATGCAAGCTTTAGCAATAGATAAGACGAGACTTGTGAAATGATAGTAATTTTTTACTGTAGGAGGAATGAACCTGATGCTATCATCAAGCCTGATAGTAAAGGCCTCACAGTGTTCTTTAATAAAATTCCATCTAGGCCTTGGAAAAGATTGAATTGTGAGAATTTGGATCACTAATGACTGGCCTATGTTGAGAGTGGGGAAAAGCATCAAGAACGTTCCTAATTGGTTTTGGGCTTGATGATTGTTCACATGTGCAAAAGCTTAAGACGGGTGATTAACCTTAACTTCAGTGAGCTGAATAAAAAGTCGCTGAATCTTTAGCATCAAAGATCAGGAAAAGGTTGTTCATTTCAGCCCAGTCAGCAAGCTTTCTACGATTCTTAATGTCGGTTTTGTAGCCCCATTGGCTATGGTGATTGTTTAAGTCAACCACATAGAGGACAGGGTGTTCAAAACTTGGCAAAATCCTATTGTCAGGTCACTGGACGTTGGGAGGCCTGTAAACATTTACTATTGTAGTTTCTGACACTTGGATTTCCAAGACAAAGATGTCACAATCAGAGCTCTTATGGCTAATTAACACATTGTCGTGTCATTCTTTACGTAAGTTGCAATACCATACACCCTATGTTCAATGGAATCAACAAGTCTGTATCCAGGAATATTGCCTCTTGCACTATTATTATCTTTGATATGGGTCTCTTGGAGTGCAAGGGATATCAACATTGTTTTCTAGAAGGACCCTACTGATGCACTCACTCTTCGCCTTGCTCATCATCAAATTGAAATCATCACGTCATCAAGTTACAAATTGATAGAGTCAAAGAGTAATCAATTTTAAGGAATTGGTACTAATAATCTATCTTCCCTTCAAATTCAGTAGGGCTTATTCCTAAAGTTGAAATACATTATGTTGGAGCTACTCCAAAGTCCAAGTCACTCTCACAGACAGAATCTTGATAATATTCTAATCCATTGTCTATTAGTTCTTGAAACAGGTTATCTTGATCATTTTTGCCTCTGTCGAGATCCACATAGTCAAACATGTGCTGGCTTAGGTGGACCAGGGACAGATTTTTCCATTTTGAAAAAAAGTATTTAAACTAAACAGCAACTAAAACAACATATGATCACTTAAAACACAATGAAAACAATAAGAATGGTTTGGACACTAGTGTACCGAGCCACTGGGCAGGAACTGTGAAAAAAGTATAGTAGTAAACCTCGTTTTATCCGGACTCCGGTATATACGGATCAGCTGACCGATCCAATGGATGGTGAACATTTGTTTTCTAAAGTTGTTAAACCGCCATAGAAACATTAACCGCTGTAGAAAAAAACAAATAATCAGTTTTTTGCACTACGCAGTTCGCTATTCTAACAATTAAAATCAAGGAAAATGTAAGCTTTTGGGAAAAAATTCATAAAAAATACAATTTTTAAGCTAGAGCAAAAAATTTTATATTTTTATTTTCACAATCAAAGTTTATAAGTACATAAAAATAATTATAACATGATAGTATAACAAACATACAATTTTCTTTATAAAATTTGAAAGCAAGTTTATAAATTTGTTAGTAAACAATTACAAATCATTACTGAGTTGTTGTAGTTTTGTTGACAATTTAATTCCCTACAAGAAAATATCATATTTTATAGTTGATATTTCAAAAACATCACCAAAAAGTTTTTTTCCAAACCAATGTAAAATTTGTCATTTTGACTTTTGCCAAAATTACAAAACAATGTTTACCTCTAACTACAGGAAGATAAAACTTGAGTGGGAGTTCAATGTATAATACATTTATATTAAAAATATGTAGAATTTAACTATTTTAAAATTATAAGACAAACTTTATATTATACAAACACAATAAAAATATAAACTTGCACTAATAGTAATCCCTTAGTCATGGTCCCACCTTGCTTAATGACAAAACACTTGCACTCGTCTGCTTATGTTTTCAATCTCGAACTGAAAGCTAAATTTTATTGTAACACAAACCAGCTGATTGTTACAAAGCTGGCAAGGAACAGAAAGCAAGGTTGTTAGTTGTTCAGCTCGTAAAGCAAACAGCGTAGTTTGGAGAGCGACATTGCCGATTTGCGATGTATTTTTAGGTTATAAAACGATCAAGTGGTAGCCCATATATATATTTTTTACAGTATTTTCGGTCTTCACTGATTATTGATATTTTTAACCATTTGATGCAATAGTTTATTAAAAAAAAGTTAAGGCATTTTTACCATCACGGAACAGTTCCATGATAGCAATATTGAGCCCAGATCGGTTGTCACGGAACAGTTTCGTGAAAATAGGCCAATGGGTTAAATATAGTTCTCTCATGGCAGCGCCGGCAATAAACTCGTTACAACCATGTTGCTTGCATAGTATCATAGACATGCAAGCATGCTGGCATGGTTCCCAGTACACAGCAAACTGTACTGTATTTGGATTTGTTCTTGGGCGATCTGTCATGTTTCAAGCTTTTTATTGTTTCTATTAGTTGCTACTGAGTTGCATACATAAATATTTAAGGTTGTAGTATGGTTATGAATACACAGAATACTGAATAGGCTAAATAAATACTTTCTAGAGTGACAGTAAATATTATTAAACGTTATTTTATATGGTATAAAGCTGGTTTATTCATATGACCTTCCTATACATACGTTTATCATTGTTAAGACCATCTAAGTCACAAGAACAGCCAAGAAAATGTAGGCTATTGTATGGATTGCATCCTGTAGATTTGGCTTTATATTGTTCATTTACGTAAAACACTGACTTTGGTCAAGTTTAGCAATAGTGACATATTTTTATCAGGCGTTCTTTCAGTTCCCAGAGTACTGTCACACAAATGAAGCAAGGCCGGACCGTTTATGCGCTTCTGTGCAGCGCACATTGCCTATTGGACCATGTAGGTGTCTTTTACCGATATTTACCCAATTTTTTATTTTGCATTCTATTAACTGGATTTATATGTATTCGGATCAGGATACCACCACATTAATCCGGATAAAACAAGTTTTACTGTATACCGAAATGAAGTTTGTAAACCACTCTATATAACGGCAAAGAAACCTTCTTCCTATAACGAAAGGTGGGCTACTCTGAACCAATGACCAAGGGTCAGCGACCAGGCACACCAGTGTCCCACCCGCACTAAATGTGCTAATAATGTAAAACATAGCGTTGAAAAAAAAATAGGGAATTTAATTGAAGAATACAGTTTTAAAATATACATTCTGTTAGCACTATGCTAAATAAGACCCATGAGCATTTTATTTTAATATAGTTAAATATTATCTTAATTATATTTTTCTTTTTACAACGTTTTGAACATTGGCTTGTTTGACATTTATTGACAAAAAATTGTGTATTATTTTTGTTATATTTAAAATTATGTCTTAAATTAATAAGCTGGATAACTTGTATTAAAGGGCGGAACTTGTTTTTAACTATTCATTGTCACATAAAATAGCCGGTGGTCGGAATCACAGTAATTGAAATTGACTATTACTATTGATTCTCGATTCCCATTGCAGTGCCAAAAATTGGTGGAATCGAATTTTGGAATCAATAATCTACCAATCCCAAGTTTTTTATACATCACTTTTTAAGATATGGATATTTGTTATAATCACATGAGTGAAGCGGTTTTGACCTATCAATCAAACACTACACCTTTCACCAAACATGTTTAATTGAATAGAAACAGATCATTAAATTTCTGTCAATCAATATAAATAGTAATTTCGTTGTTTTCAGGTAATAACGACAAAATTTCCACCAACACAAGATATACTTAGTGCAAGAGAAGCAGTTAAAAGGAAGAAAGATGAGTTACGCCAGGTAAATAAATAACTTTTATACACGTTATAGACTTCTGTTGATTTAAGGATTTGTATAAGAAATCATGCAAAATATTCTCGCGTTTAAATTTAAAATATCCAAATATTATTGTTGCCAACATTAAGAGTTGTTTAAACAACTTAAGACTAAGGAAATCTTATCACCTGGTTTTTTCCTTGATAAGTAATAACATTTTATGAATAAATAAATAAAATTTTACTGTCAGAAAGCCTTACATAGCATTATATTACGTCAAAAATTTACACTAAACTTATTAATATTTTACACTATACTAGATTAATAATTACATTGAAGGTTCCATACAAAGCCTGCTAAGCTATACAAATATTAAACATACAAACAAAAATTGCAACAATGATTCGTAATTAACAAAATACATGCGTTTTGATATAATAATTATACATTTTTATAGAAATACAAAAATCATCCATTAAGTTATGTACACACACAATAAGAAAGATATTTTACCATGACAACTCTTAATTCTAAACTTTTATAGTAATATGAAAATAATGCTATATTCAGTAATTCTATACAAAGGCAACTATACAAATTTTACCCCAACAACAAAATTGTGACAGTAATTACTATCGAACTAAATACCTACATTTGGTACAGTAGAGTGCAACAAAATATTTATTATAAACAACACAAAACGAAAACAGTAAAATATATATACACACAAAACAAACTGTATTAGCCTACACTACATTAATATGAGTATCAAAAAACTCACTAAGATCATAAAATGGATTTGTGGCTAACCAGTCATGTACTTTACCCTTAAAAGTATTTAGTGGTAGACTTTAGAGACCAATTGGCAATTTATTAAAAAGTTTCTGACCGATTATATCATAACTGTTCAAAGAATTAGACAAACGGTGATAAGCAATGAATATTAGACTACTGAACCTAGTATTGTATGTATGTACATTGTTCCTGCTCGGAAGTTAAAATTTGTCCAATTTATTTTTAGTGTATAGTAAAACAAAATAGATGTAAAGATTAATTACTGTTAGTATTCTGAGTTGAACAAACAAAGGTTTACAGTGTTCCCTCCCTATACGAATAACCAGATATTACTCTAACAGCCCTTTTTTGTAGCATAAGATGTTATGTACATGACAAGAGTTACCCCACACTATTATACCATACATAATAATACTCTGGAAGAATGCAAAGTATGATGACCGAACAAAGTTATCAGGTACACATTCCTTAAGACTTTTTAACAAATAAATAACTCTAGATAACTTGCTACTAATATATATTATATGTATTATATGCTGTTCCCATGTCAGTTTACTGTCAATGTAGATGCCTAAAAACTTAATCCTAGTTGAAATGCTTGGAATTACAGTACCCCTATTTTTTAGATTAAATTGTAATGTTTGAGTTTTGTCCTCATTAAGCAGGAACCCATTAGCCTTAAACCATTAAGATGCTTTTGTCATTGTGTTGTCTACTAGAGTCTCTAAACTTTTGATGTCATTGCTACAATTTATGAAAGTTATATCATCAGCATATAACACTAGAAGGTCATTGATTATATTAGCCTATAATTGATTATATCAGCTAATATAGGTGTGATGTGGAAGGTTATCACACCTATATTAGCTGGAAGGTCATTGATCATAATTAGAAATAGAAATGGACCGAGCACTGAACCCTGGGGAGACATGTTTTTTCCAATAGACACAACCTGCTGTCTGTTAATTAAATATGACTTCATGAGTTGTAAACTTGAGTCTCTAATCCCATAATATTCCAATTTATTTAAAAGTAATTCATGTTCAAAACAGTCAAATGCCTTACTCAGATCACAAAAAGTGCCCTGAGCAAGTCCCTTGTCTTCTAAAACTATATATAATTTTTAACATATTGTCAATTGCATCGATTGTGGATCTATTCTTCCTGAAACCAAATTGTGAATTGCTTAAAATTGTATGATCATCAAAGTACCTTTGTAAATGAAAATATATAATTGCTTCAAATATTTTTGCAAAGACTGGAATAATAGAGATATGCCCATATCCTGAAGAAGAGTCTCTATTTCCCTTTTTAAATACTGGTACAACTCTAGATATTTTGAGTTCCGATGGGAAAATCCTTCACTTAAACATTTATTAATACAAAAGGTTAAAGAGTAAACAATGGAGTGAATTATTTTCTTAACTAAGTTACAAGATATGTCATACACATCTACACTTCTTGACAGTTAGAATTTTTTTACAATAGATAAAACTAAATCATGTGTTACTTCTAAGAAACTAAAATATTACTCAATCTAATTTTCTATAACAGTACCATTATTTTTAAGTAATTCCATTGCATTAACTGAATCCCTATCAATACTATAACTAATTTCCCTGACAGAACTTATAAAATAATCATTAAAAGAGTTAGGATCAACATTTATAGAGCTGTTGTTTTGTTTTGTACTAGATTTTGCCACATTATTGATTAGACACCAAGCAATTTTACATTTGTTTACAGATCTGTCAATTGCTATTGAATTTTGCTGCTTCTCGGCTTCTGCAATTGCTATTTTATACTTACAGTGGACTTCCGATTATCGGCGAGCGGATTATCGGTGTTGTGGATTAACGGGGATGGCCAAATAAAAAAATTAAATTAAAAACGCTTTAGAAAAATGTAAAATACTACGCAATAATAAGACGAGGCAGGCTCATCCATGCGCGCACTATCTATAGCGATCGTTTACGCGTGGACACCCTGTAGCTGATAATCACCGGCTGTTCATTTGTCATTGGGCTATTAATTAATGACACTTTCTAAGGAATAGTCGGCCTTAGTTTGTAACAATGACTACATTCGCTCATCTACACTCATTCGAAATCCATATTCGCCCATATCTTGACGATCGGCGTCTTATGAATAAATAAAATAAAAAATAGAAGTGGCTGACCTTGGCACATAACCAGGTTATTTGCGGTCAAGTTCGCTTGCTTTCTCACACACGTAAACAATATTGCTCAGTTCAGTGCGCTGTTTTTATTCTATTTTCACTGTGAGTTTGTTTTCATTCACAAGTTGACATACGTGAGTTGGTGTACAGTGTTTTGAATTTTAGTTATGAAAAAGTTTTGAATAAAAAGTTATTGCGTGTGAATGTAAACAAAACAACTATGCAAGTGAAATAATACAGGCTGGGAGCCATCTGTTTGTTGTTAGCAGTAAAGTATAGCCTAGCTGTCAGACCCTTGTCAAATGAAGATTGTAAAACTAAATAAAAGCCCGCAACCTACCATTAGGCGTGTTGTTGTACTGTAATACAGTACGCAGTACCTGTTTTTTGCTCTCTCCTCACATTCCATTAATACACTGGCTGACCCTTGCTCACTGAGCGCGTGTGTCTGTGTGTATTTCTACTACAGACACATTCACTCTCACAAACCCCGAGATTCCGAACAGGATCCGGTCCCAATTCGTTTGTATTAGCGTAAATTTACATAGTTTTTAGATACTGGTTATTTTTAAACTGATTAAAGGTCATTTTAGGCTATTTTTGGATTAACAGGGAAATCGATTATCGGCGATCGTTCTGCCACCCATTATCGCCGATAATCAGGAGTCCACTGTATTTCTATACTTAATATAGGCTAATCTTGTAGTTTCAGTCTTAAACCTATTATGAGTCCTGTTCATAATAATGTTTTTTTTGTGCAACTTACATATTGAAAACAAATCATTCAACAATTATCATCCTCAAGAAGGGCAAACAGTACGCTAAGAAGTGTGCTGTCTTATTAAAAGTTGTAAATTTTTGGATTTTATGGAGACAACGCCAAATCATAGCAATCACAATTGAACGATTGTATAGGAATGTTGGAAAGGAATTGTTATTTTATCCATGTATTTAATTTGATAGCAGATTTCCTCATGTTATTAGATTGACGTTTAACACTATTATCAGACACCAACCACTCCTGCAGCGTAGGCTTTAGAGAAAATCTAGATGATCACTGTTAGTTGTATGGTTAATTATCTGCCCTCTACTCTCAGACATTTATTACTTATTATTTGTGAAGTATTTCACCCATTTCTTTTGAGAATGATGAAATACTTTGGCAGTGCTACCAAAAAACAGTTGAAGATGTTGTTACATGCCGTTTCTTCAACTTGAACAGAAAACACCTGACCACAAGGACGTATAATTGTGCCATAGAAAACCATAGAGGATGGATCGTCTATATATTACATTTTAGTTGGGGGGAGGGGAGATTGTTATACATAACTGTTACATTAATACCCACTGATATTTCAGATACCAGTTACCAGTCAAGAACCCTATACAGTAGAACCTGACGACGGATAAGTGAAAATGTTGGCTAGTAGGGAATTGCAACAAAAACGCTAATTTTTGTATAACTAAGTACTTTAATGCATTTTACTAAGAATTAATACTTTAGTACTGTTTAAACAATCATTACTTTGGGTTATAGACTACAAAATAAAACTGATAACAATAAGAAATACAACGTAATAAAATTTCAGTCTAAATTTTATTACTCACATGGTACAGCTCATGCTAAAACTGAACGTAAGGTCGGACAGTAAGCAACAAAATTACTGTATCTGCTCATTCAAAAATACAATAGCTGACCAGTTACTAACTGCTGAATTGCATTGTTACGTAATTCACGTAATACTGTACATTACTACTGTAAACAATCAAATTCTGTAACAAATTAACAGATTTTTGTTGTATAAAAGTCAGTTTCGGTCCCGACTATCTCAGAAAATCTTATGTTATTTACTGTGGCGATTTCAGGACAGGTATGTTGGTTGAAACGGAATGTCGAATAACAGCATGTCAGATATCGAGGCTCTACTGTATCTCTGTCCAGGGAATCTGGTGTATTAATCAGAACCAGAAATACTTTATTACATGAACTTTGAGAACAGTTATAGCGTCATATATTATACATTATTAGATAGTAAGATAAGTAGTCATTGTTCTATCTTGTCGATGAACTCCTGGATGGTGTAAACTGGGTTGTCAATCAGCCAGGCATGGAGTTTACGTTTCAGGAGGTCGCCTTTTAGTTGTTTGAAGTCTGCCGGGAGGATGTTGTACAGTTTACTGCCTATAAGCTGCCTATAAGCTGGGCTTCTTATCATGGAGTGTTGTTCGATGTTTTTGAATTGGGATTCTTGCTTTATGTCTTGTGTTGTATGGGTGTGATCATGCAGTATGGCTTCCTGAATGTAGATTGCTGTGACTGTCATGATCTTTAGCTCTTTAAAAGCAGGTCTGCAGCTGTCAAGGGGTCCCAAGCTGTCCAATGTTCTTATTGCCTTCTTTTGAATTGTCAAGACTCTCTTTATATTGAGTGCAGATGTTCCTCCCCATACAAGGATTCCGTATCTGAGATGAGTTTCCAGCAAGGCGTGGTATGGTACTTTTGCTGAGGCGGGGTTACAAATGTGCAGGATTCTTCTAATCACATAGACTGCAGATTTGAGCTTCTTACAAAGCTTGCTGATGTGCGGACCCCAGGTTAGGTTAGCATCCAGGAGGATTCCAAGGAGCTCAGTTTCGTCTGTTTGATTAACACCAGGCAGGGGTGGGATATGGTCGCTTCTTCTTCCAAAGTTGATTTGTTTAGTTTTTGATGGGTTTGCAACCAAGTCATTCGAGGAACAATAGTCAAAAGTTATGTTAAGAGCAATTTGAGCATTTGTAATTAGGTCTTCAGGACAGTCATTGTTCATCAAAAGCGTTGTGTCGTCGGCGTACATGATTGCAGTGCTGTAGTCTTTGATTGTGTCAGGAAAGTCATTCGTGAGAAGGATGAAAAGAACCGGCCCCAGAACCGAGCCTTGGGGGACTCCTCTTGTCAATGGTTGTAGGCCAGATCTTGCAGTGTGGAGGACTCCATGTTTGGTGTAGTTCAGTTCCACTAGTTGTCTACGGCCTGATAGGTAACTGCGGAACCAGCTATTTGCGGAGTCTTGGATATCTAGGGCCTGCAATTTGTCTAGAATGATCTCATGTCCGAGACAGTCAAAAGCTTTTAAATAGTCAAGTAGTATTGCTGAGGTGTATCTACTCTTGTCAATATTGTCTATAATGTACTCCACAAGGGCCGTGATGGCTGTGCAGGTAGATTTGCCCTTCATAAATCCATGTTGTCTTTTAGTCAGAAGCTCATGGTCGTTTAAGTGCCTCATTAACCTATTAAGTACAATTTTTTCAATTATTTTTGAGAATGTGGAGATAATAGAAATTGGACGGTGATTGCTTAGTTGGGTAGGATCTCCTTTTTTCAATTTGGGGTAGACTTTAGCAGTTTTTAGTGCTGATGGGAAGGTGCCATGTTGAAAGGATTTATTAATAATTACAGTCAGAGGGTGGATGAGATTATGAGCACATTGTTTTACTAGTTTAGCTGAGAATTCATCAATGCCACTTGAAGTCTTGCTCTTGAGCGAGGTAATGATCTCCTTTACTTCTTTTTCGTTTGTGGGTGACAGTGTTAATTTATGTTCGATTAGAGGTGCTTGGATGACCCTTGTTCTGTTTATGCGGACTTGTTGATCTGCGTTTCTCAACGTATGCTCTGCTATGGTAGAGAAGTAAGTGTTGAACTCCTGAGCAACTTGTTCAGGTTTGTCTATCTTCTCCCCTCTTATATTCAGTTGTATTTGTTTATCTTCCTTTTTTCCTCGTTTGTTTATTCTTTCTTGGTTTATGATGTCCCATATCGCCCTGGATTTGTTGTCAGCTTGGTTGATATGGTTGGATGTTGTGTTCTGACGTAGTTCCTTCAGTTTCAGGTCATATATTTTTTTGTTTTCTGCCATTATCGCTTTGTCGTTCTCATCTCCAGATATGTTGTATTTGTCTAGTGCTTTGAGGTAGTTTTGTTTTAGTTGTAGAGTTTCTGTGTCTGTATAGTTTGCGTGTTTTCTGCTTGGTTTTGACATTACCTTTTTGATTGGGCATGCGGCCTCCAGTTCTCGAGTAACCGTATTTATAAAGTTGTTATATGCATCGTCAACTGTTTCAGCTGAGTGTACATTGTCCCAGTTGTAGTGTCCTAATGCCATGTTAAGTGAGTAGATGGTATTTGCATTTATTTTCCTTTTAAGCTGGTATTTTTGTGGATTATGGTTTGTCTTGGAGGATAGAGTACAGAGCTGGGCTTTGTGATCTGAGAGGCCTGTTTGGAATACTTTTACTTCCAGACTGTCGAGAGGTAAGTTGGTGCACACAGTCAATAGATGTTTCTGTGCGATGGGTAACTCTAGTGGCTGGAAGGGTGAGTCTTGTTAGGTCGTGGAGTAGAAGGGTCTCTTGGAGGCTGTCGCTTGGTTTGTTGGGCCTGAGGCTGTCTATATTAATGTCACCGAGAAGAATAATCTTGTTTTTGTGTGAGTTCAGCTCTTCTAGGAGGCTCGAGAGGATTTTCAGTGCATCTTCTATGTTTCCTTTTGGTGGTCTGTAAAGTCCAATTACAATGAAGTTTGTGTACGTTGTTTGAAATGACGAGTAGCTAATTTCACAGAGGAGTTCTTGGCTATTATTTTGTATCGGAATGGTTTTTTTCTTCTACATCGATGTTCTCTTTTAAAAACAATGCAACCCCTCCATAGTCATGGTGTGATCTACAGTAGCTTGTGACTAGTTTATAGCCAGGGATAGTGGTATTGTTCATGTTGTCTTCTGTGAGGCCATGCTCTGTTAGTACTAGTATGGTTGCAGGTACTTCATGAAGTAATTGGTTGAGACGTTCCCTTTTGTTTTCTAGTTTTCTTATGTTTTGATGGAGCAGTGTTATGTTCTCCTCGGTTTGCTTTACCCTAATTGGGCTGTGTGGTTTTTATAATTTTTTTTGTATGCTAATCCTTTGGTGTTCTGGTGTGAAAGATGTAAGTGTTTTACTGTGTGTCTTTCTTCAATTTTTTGTATTGACTGTTGATGTAATAACGGGTTTGAATCATGTCTTCTTTTAGTCTTGCTTTTTTCCTTTTTTCCTCTGGCGCTAGGATAAAAAATGTGATGATTGCCCATTGGGTGTCAGTGTAGATATTTTAGTGAGCAGTTTTTTGGACGGGGTTTGGCTGCTTCCCCCTGTTGGTTCTACTTTCCCATTGGTTGTCCTTGTCGGTGATTTAGTGGGCAGTTTTTTGGGCGGGGTTCGGCTGTTTCCCCCTGTCGGCCCTACTTGCCCATTGGTTGTCATTGTAGTGGGCAGTTTTTTGGGCGGGGTTTGGCTGTTTCCCCCTGTCGGCCCTACTTGCCCATTGGTTGTCATTGTCAGATCAAGGTCTTGTGCCATTGTAGAGTTGTTCAGTTTTTGTGACGGGGTTTGGCTGGCTCCCCCACTCTTCCCTAAAAGCTGTCAAGATGAAAGGTCAAGTTGTGCTATAGTAGGGTTGTTTAGTTTTTGTGACGGAGTTTGGCTGGCTCCCCCGCTCTTCTGTACATATTGATTGTTTGTTGTGCCGAGATCCTGTGTTGATTTATATGGAGTATGTGATATTTGGTTTTGTTTGGTTCCATAGTGAGAGTTATATTTTGTCATTTTTAGCGCTGCGCTATACACATTATTTTTGTGTACTGCACTAACACACTTTTTCTTTTCTTTATTATACGGCTTAGTTTTATGGTTATGAGATTGTATAGTTGGTTTAGGCAAAGATGTATCAATGTTTTGATTTTGTTGTAGATGCTTAGCCAATGATTTAAGAATGAGCTCCATTTCATTTTGTTTTATTTTTATTTCAGTTAGTTCTTTTAGAATAGTTGAATTAGTGTTGTAGTATTTTACTTCTTCACTATGAGAAGTTTGAGTTCCCATATCAGAATAACTTTTCATTTTATCGGTTTGATTTGAGTGGAGTTGTTTATTCTGTTTGAGATGTTTAATTTCATTTTTTAGACTATGATTAAGTTGTTCTAGTTTAGATATAGTTTCTTCATTTTGTCTGTCATGTTCTTCAAAAGTAGCTGTGAGTTCATATCTTAGTTTTTTTTCTTTCAATAATTGTTTTTCTGCTTCGTTTAGTTTTTCTACAAGATTGACATTTGATTCTGAGATAGTTTGTTTTTCTTTTAATAGTGTTTCAATTTGGTCATTTAGGATGCTTTCATTAGTTAAGTTTTCTGTATTCTTCATTTTTAATATGAGTTTAGAGTTGGTGAGGGTTAATTTGTGGAGATCTTCCTTTAGTGAAGCATTTTCTACTAGCAGTGTGTTACCAACTTCAGCAGCTAGTGTCAGTGAGGTTTCTAGGTCAAGCCTCTCTATATTTCCATAATTTAGTAGTTTTGAGTTGATTTTGTCCATAGCAGGACTAACATTACATGAATCATAGTCAGTCATTTTATGACATTCATGATATTGCCAAGCCTCAATATCAGACTTGGAGGGGTTTTTTAGTTGTCTGTCTAGGTCAGTGGCCTCCAACTCTTGAGAACTATTTACGTGTTCAACCACATGTTCCAATCCTAACATAGTCCTGGAAAGGTCACATAGCAAGAAAATACTATTAGTACTCTTAAAAAATTCTCAAAACATTGAATTAAATAAAATTAATATTGTTGACGCTAAAATTACTGACATTACAGTAGAAAACTTTAATAACGAGGTAGTCTTTTCTTACTTTATAGCTGGTAACCCAGTGCATGAACGTCATTTGACTGCATGAGTAGCTGAGACTTTTAAGTCTCATTTTGGGAAACCATTATCTTTTGATTGTCTCAGTAAACATTTGGCGTCACAAGAAACCGAAGGAGGAGCTACCATATATAGACTAATCACCACTGTAATTCAAAACCAACTATTGGTGATTATGATATGTCCTTTAAAAAGTTAATTGAGGATTTTTGGAGAAGAGGAAAAGGAAAAGTTAATATGTTTCCCTAGAGATTGTGTGAGGGATCAAATTCCTCAAGAACAGTTAACTGCAAACATTACCAATTGCAACATCATAATATCGCAACGGTGGACATAGTAATTTATAATGAATCTGCCTCCAGTGTCACACCTGTCTGTATAATTCTTTGCTAGCTCAGGGAGAATGGGGGGAGTTCTTCTAAGAGACAAGCAAAGTATAAGGACAAAAGTGTATGAGTAGTTATCACCTAAATAGAAATAAATGTTTCCGAGTTCCATCAGTAGTAGGACGCCACCTTGTTGATCCAAGAATGGCAGGACTCCAACAAGAAAAATTTCCTGCTGGTGTAAAATGTAAAAATAAAAAAAATTAAAAATACTATTAACCCATTGGCATACTGATTTATTTTGTCACTGATGATACTTTGAGATCCTATTAAATTACAAGAATATGCAGTGTTTTAATTTTAATTTTTTTAACCTTATAATAATATATTTGGATATATCATGTATATATTTTTCTTAATCACCATAAAACAAGCTTTACAGTGATGCATTTAAAAACAAATAAAATGGTGTTTTGAAATTTTTTTATTAATAAAATTATTTAAAAAAATGATTGCAATTTTTATTTTTTGAAAGCATTCAATTTTTTAAATATATTTTCTGTTCCAATATGTTTAATTTTTATAGATAATTTAATTCCCTTCATGGAAACATATTTTGTTGCTAATTATTATCTTTTTTTTGCTCTGCAATCAACAAAAAAATCAACAACGGAATGTTGGTATTTTTACTCAATAACTAACAGAATAGGCTGATACCTCTAGGAAACTTAGGCTAAGATGTTTTTAAATTAAATATAAAAATTATGTGTTTACTAGGCTATATATATATTTTGGATCTTATATTTATAAATTTAAAAAGTGCTGCTCACCTTATTTGTCCAACTGATGAATCCAAATCTGTCGCTATTCATAAAAGTTTATCAAAAACAAAAAATATAAACAAATGAAACTTCAGTAATGTATTCAAAAGTAAACCAATAAAAGTAATAAAATAGAGTACGTTTATGCTTGTTTCAGTATAATTTATTTGATCTAGGCCTAACACTACATTATTAAAGTTGTCAATGTCAACATTACTTAGGTTAGGAAAGTTCATTTCTAATATCTGCTAATTCAGCACCTTCAATCCAACTGACACTTGAAACTAAACTGACAATGTCATCATCAATATCTTCATCACTTTCTTGTAAAGCTCTGTCTATTTCACTCGAAAATAATTCAGAACAATTCCTTTCTCGTTTAGGCATTGTAAATACAAACAAAACATAAAAATTACATAGGTCTAACCTGAACACTAACAATTGAAAACAAATAAAATCAGCTGTTTACCAAACTTTCCAGAAAAGAATGACAAGACTACAAAGACATATAAGTATAAATTCACTTTGTAATAAAATAAAAACTCAACGCATTTACAATTTACAGGTACTAAAACGTTACTAGACAGTTCTCATCAGAATGGCGGATCGCCAGCTGTCGCCGTCTGCTAGCGCAGCTGCGCGGCAGACAACACAAAACTGATCTTGAAAATATACGACTCAAATAAAAATAAAATGAAATAAATAATTTTTTTAATATATTTCGTCATATTAGTTTTATTTTAAGCACTAATCACTTCAATTAATTACAAAATATTCACACAAATTTGTTCAAATTACAATGTTCTGATTACGGAACCACTCCGTGATGGTATGAATGGGTCACCTTACGTCATCACGGAAGGCTTCTGTGATGGTACGCCAATGGGTTAAGATATCTCAAACTGATTGTATTTACTGTGCAATTACATATAAACTTCAGTTTCAACAAAACTGCAAATCATGCAATCAGAAATATCTAAAGAAATTCAAATAAGAAAATTATGCAAGTTAAATGGAGCGCTCCAGAATATTATTTGCTAAAACCATTGGCTAGACAAAGTATGACTTCTATAATCTCAACCAACATTAACACACTAAAATATTACCAAACCCTATGAAACATATAAAGCAACTGGACAATACCATTTTATAATATGAAATTTAAGAAAGAGATATACTTAAAAGTAATCTTATTATGCTCTTAAATTAATCCATCGGGGTGTGAAGAACGTCCAATAGTAATCCATCCTAAAAGAATTGCAAATATCCACCAAAACGAGGGTCTAATAGTCTGAGCGAAAAGATAAATTATAAGTCACTCACCAAAATAGCTTCAAGTGTTCTATAGCGAGTCAGGATATCCGGTCCAACTATGTGTGTAAAGGCGCGAGAATCCAACGCAAGTGTCAATCGCACAGCTTAGTGGGTGTTGTCACCAGGGATTGGTCTGCCAAGGCACCAAACACTCAAGTCCAAATAATGAGTGACAGTGAAGTCCTTATATAAATCCCTAAACAATGAACCACTTAGTTTCAAACATCACTTCTTAATTTTAGTTACAGTTACTAGTATTGAACATATAAATACATTTACAAATATATACACTTCATAAGTACAGACTACAGTCTATCTTTCGTTTATTATAAGTTAAAGGTATCCTTTTGTACAGTAAAACAGCAGAAAATAATTGCCAAGTATTGGCCAAATGAAACGGTCAATTACCTAACTACTGTTTCTGATCTGTAAAAACCATAATTAATTGGGTAGATAATAATGGAAACCAGTGACTTTAAAGACAATAAGCACAATTACATACAGTATAATTCTGTGTAAAAGTAAAATATATTCATAGGTGATTAACTCACTGACACTTATAAATAATAAAGTTTTAGATTTAAGCAGAGGTACAAATAATATGAGAAATATTAATAAACATTGATTAAGTGTCATAAGACAATACAAGGTAGGCAGTAAAACAACTGCAGGCTTTTATCTGATTGAAAGTTCACTCAAATAAATACTACTAAATTGGGAGCATTTAAATATTTTCAACTAAGCAACAGCATAATTAATATTGAGCTATAAAATATTCTGTGACATCTACAACAATATTCTTTCAATTTTATTTACCCACAAAAATACGTTTTGTTGTAAATATTTAGATAACACAAGTATTAAGAATTAATTAGATAACACAAAACAAACATTTACCCTTTTAATATAATTAGGGCGTGAAACTTATAAATGCTTTGAAATAAAACCATTTATACCAGGAGCATAAATTATAATGTGCTGGCAAACATGAAATTAAGTTTCAAAAGTTTCAATATACATCAGTTATCTGTATACTAATTGGAATATTTTGCATAACAAGAATTTTAAAAAGAACAATACTTATACCCTTTTAACTAAAAGAACTGTAAAGGTACCTTGTGATCAATAAACATTTGGTAACTTAAAAAATTAGACCATGTCTTCAATATACTGAGAGCCAAATCAACTTGTACAACTATAGGCTAAAATAGGTTCAGACATTTACATAAATATTTTAGAACAAACCAAAGTATGGTGCTACTCCAATTACATTATATTATTTAATGCGATAAGGTTAACATAACAAAACATTTTACATGTACATTGCTTCCATAGTAAATAATATTAAATTGAATATTTGAAAGATTTACAATTTACACAAATTTACAATAACAAGCAAATAACGGGAGATTCGTGTTATTTGTTAAAGAATCATCTTTAAGCTTTATTTAAGTTTAATGTGGCTGAATCATCTGGCAAACCATAGGCAGGTTGAAATTGTGCAATCCTAATTTGCCTAAAATTTACTTTCTCGCAAATAATTTACCGAAAGTTTTAACAATCCTTCAGAAAGTGTCAAATGAATATCATTAAGACAATTCATGGTAATTGCTCACCTCTGCCACTTCACAGTAAAAGTGAAGTAGCCGTTGAAGATCCAACGAAGTTGGAGGGCAGCAAAAATGGCAGCCAGCACTACTTGTCTTCTAACAGAAGGCTCAAGCACGACAGGCTAATCCAAGTCAGGACATCCAGAACAAGCATAAGTTACGGCCAGCTGTCAGTATGGCTAAGTTTAAAGGTCGTGAACTGATAACGGAGGCGGAGGACGTAGAGCTTACAACACCCAACAAAATAATTATAAAGACTTTCTGGTGCATCCCCTGTGATGATGTAGGAAATAAAAATTATACAGTTTACAACCATAATGATAATATGTCATAGCAGAATGTTTGGAACTGTACTAATGTAAATAAAATAGTGTCAAATAACAATAGTAACATTTGTAATAATTTAGTTGTGAATAGCAGTAAAAATTCACCACTCACTTTAAAAAGGTTGGGACCTGGCTCCACTTTACAAAACCAGAAACATATTTTAAACTAGTTCAATCAGACGAGAGAAGTAATAAAATAAATAATGCATGTTCAGCCTCACTGAGCAGTAAAAAAACTATTTCAATTTTCCACCAAAACATAGAAATTTTTACATCGAGAGCTACAGCCCTTGAGGCTGTTCTAGAAGTTTAGTCCCAAATAGTGGTATGTAACGAAAAAATTACGAAAATTTTACAGTAAGTCAAGAATGCAAATCATTAGATGCTGAAAAAGATGGGAATAACCAGTCATCTTTTTTACGCCAATATAATAAATCTTGATGATTTTTTTAATAAATATTTTTGACTATTGAATATGACTATTAGCTAAAATATAAACTTTTTTGCTTTTCAGGTAATTTTTATCCATTCTAAAGTGATAGGATTTGTCATGATTATTTTAATTGTTCTAAAATATATTGATGAAGCATTTGGCCAAACACAAGGTACATATATATGCTGTCATAAGAGAACTGCAGTTTTTTAAGTCAAAAATTATATTTTTTATTTTGATTCAAAAAGTAGCTATTGTTATTGTGTAATGTCATTTTTTTATTTTATAAATGAAGCCTTCAGAATCATAAAACGTCACAAGCGCACAAAACGCAAATTTCAATTTATAGCACAACTATGTTTACTAATAATAAATACATAATGATGTGAAGAAAATGAATATGCTATTTACTTCTTATTTGGAGATACGATGTGAACCTTCAAGAAATGTGAAAAAAAACTTGAAACTGTTTATATAGGCTATGAAAAACATTATTTATATATATATACATATTTACAAGCGGTGATCCAACATAGGTTTAGGATATACCTGTCACGGTAGTCGAATGATATTAAAAAACTATCAAATCATACAATAAAATAATATATACAAAACGTAAACTATAAAACTAAACACTACACAACCTAAAACAGTAAAAAATAACGTATTAGAATCACTAACAATGTATAGCCAACAAATAGATGTGAGGTGACACACCGACCGACTCAGATAGAGCGTCTGAGATCTTAGCTGTTTGGCTATCGATGTTTTTACTATGGTGCTGTTTAAAAAAGTGAAGATCAAAAAGTTCAACTCTAAGTAAGTTTATTTTAAACTCTTAGCAGGTAATAATTGAAAATAGATTATTTTATTTGTTGTCAAGTATTGGTATTCGACTTGTTAAGATGGTTAACTGACAATTAAAGGCACTGAAGTACAGTTCAAAGCGCATAGGCCTACGTCGCTCTGTTCCTCCTCATCCACTTGCTGATCATCGCACGGTTAAGTCTGGCTCAATTTTGAAGGTTCTGCAGCATACACACACTCAAGTACAAAAAAGCATTTTAAAAAAGTTTAAATTGAAGTTTGTGATACTGTACTTATGTGTGTAAGGGAGAGATTTAAATCGTCTGGATTGAATTTAGTTTCCACCTCAGAAGAATGTAATTTTGCTATGAAATATGGTTATAATGAGGTTAAGAGCATTCAAGAATTCTTTTGTGGTGATCTGGACCATACCCGACTTCTCAAATACCTTCCCATGCTGAACGACATTGCAAAACAAAAACAATTTCTCTCTCATCAACTCATGATGGGAAGAAGTTTATTTTAGAAGATAAAAGTGTAAAATATCTTCTACCTGAAGTGACCAGATGATTTTTGAGAACTGTCCTGGTAACCACTGTAACAGCTGAGAGGTCTTTCAGCAGTCTTCGATGACTCAAGAGTTACCTACGTTCAACTATGAGACAAGAGAGACTCAACTACGGAGCAATTTTTATCGTCAAACGACAGGATAAATACGATAATTTCGTTCGGTAATCAAACTGAACGATACCCTGTACATAAAACCAAGACGCGAATACTACTGTGGACCTTAGATAGATGAAATAAATACAAAAGGTTCGTTGTCAGCAAATGTAACATTAGAGGAAATTGCCCATCCACAATGCTGCCTATGGACATTACATTAGATTTTTACTATTAAATTCTATTATTGTAGTTTTTTACGAACTATTGTAGAGTTTTAAAATGGAATACTTATTCCCAACTTCTTGTCATCCTGCGGTAATACAACTTTTAACAGACATAATCTGATGTTCCTAATTGTTTACAGGACTGTAACTACATTAATTTATATAATTTTGCGTTTTTTCTTGTAATAAACTAGTTTTGTACTCTTTTCATGGCTTTTACATTATTTTTACCATAACCTCCATATTATCCAAGTTTTTGCGTATCCGAGGTGGTCCTGGTCCCAATTACCTCGGATAACCGAGGGTCTACAGTAACTAAATCTACCAATCCCATGGAAGCATTTAGCTAACGAGTAGGCAAGTTATTTACCACTTATTAGCTGGAATTAAAAGTATATTTGTGTTTGTTGTTACCATGTAGCCTATGTGACGTCAAAGAAGATGCGCGTGATACCTACCGTCTTCTTTCGTAGAGGTACCACAACGCACTTTTCCATTATACAGATGCCAGTAGGTACATGTTTTGCATTACTGAATGCTATAAGCACAACTTAAATCAACGTGAACACCGTACTGTGCTAGTACTTTTATATAATGAGCAACCCTCTCATTTTGTCTTCCCTGTTTTATTTTTATGTCACCGTCTGGTGAATAGTTAATTATTGATGGTTACCTCGTGATCAGAGCTTGATATATTGATTTCTTGAGTTTAAACTCTTATATGAGATGTCTAAATTTACTTTTACTTGAAAAATTGCAAGAAAGTGAGAATTTTATAGTTCAAACGAAGATTCCTGCGTTGGACTGCCTTAGTAGAAATTTGATGGTACAAACTCTTTCGGTTTTTTATTTCATATCTCAGTATTGAAATGAGCGAATTTTGAATTTTAAAAAGCATCACATTTAAAACTACATTGCCTATAAGTTTAGTTATATGAAATTTGTCGATAGGTGCAGTCCTTTTCGACTTGCAGGCATTAGAAAATGAAGATAGTCAACTTTTAAGTTAAATGTGTAAAAATCACCCATTTTTGACGGGCGATTGCAACTGAACGGCTGAATTCATTTAAATATTTTGGATACCATTTGATGTAAAATATAGTGTTCTTTAAAACATAAACGAATAACATTGTCTGTAGAATGCGTACTTTTCAAATTATAAGCGAAATATTGTAAAAAGTGCATACATTTTGTGGTTTTTAGTCTCTAAAATATGAAGTTCAACCTAGAAACCATTGCAAACACAGATACTCCTTATTTAGCATCCCCAAAAGAGTTTTAAATGATTTCCAGCTCTTGAACAATTTTTAGAGGCTAGGCCGCTAATATGCCTGTGCTATTAGATAGAGCTAAAAACATTTGGTACCAAGTTACTGGATATAAAAATCTAGTTCAATACATAATCATTAACCCGCTATCTCCTTAGGGAGACAGCCCGCTAGTTATGTTAAAAATTATGCCGCAAATTATGTTAAAAATGTTCTAAAATATTTAACCGGTCTGGGAGTTTTTGGACACCCTGTATATAAATGTCAATCAGCAAAAAGATTAATTTATCAATTACAATTTATTTGAATTATAACATTTTAAAATTCAGTATAATAATCGTTACCATTGTAATTCAAACATTTATTCCTCATGTAGGGCATATAAACTTATAAAAAATAGATTATATGTAAATTTATCTGTTTATTAGGAATCACATGTTTGTTTTAGTTTACCTCTTTCATTGCCTGCTTTATCAGCAAAATATAAATGTAAAATAAATAATATTCATTGATTTATTTTCAGGAAGCCATCTCAAAAACACAGGAGTTGTCTCAAAGAAAACGTGAATTCTTGGACAAACTTTTTCTCAGACACAGCGAATTGACTGAAAAATTAGAAAAGGGAAAGTTTACAGTTGAACAACGGGCTGAATTATTATCTGCTATTAAGGAACTACAAGTAAGTTTTATTTTATTTCCAAGACAACTGCATTTTATATTAAATTACTATTCTTACAGAAATAAGTAAGTGTAATAGTGTCATGTACAGTAAAACCTCACCAACTCTACTCTATTTGGACCCAGAGGTTGTTATAGACAAGACAACTGCATTTTATATTAAATTACTATTCTTACAGAAATAAGTAAGTGTAATAGTGTCATGTACAGTAAAACCTCACCAACTCTACTCTATTTGGACCCAGAGGTTGTTATAGACAAGACAACTGCATTTTATATTAAATTACTATTCTTACAGAAATAAGTAAGTGTAATAGTGTCATGTACAGTAAAACCTCACCAACTCTACTCTATTTGGACCCAGAGGTTGTTATAGACAAGACAACTGCATTTTATATTAAATTACTATTCTTACAGAAATAAGTAAGTGTAATAGTGTCATGTACAGTAAAACCTCACCAACTCTACTCTATTTGGACCCAGAGGTTGTTATAGACAAGACAACTGCATTTTATATTAAATTACTATTCTTACAGAAATAAGTAAGTGTAATAGTGTCATGTACAGTAAAACCTCACCAACTCTACTCTATTTGGACCCAGAGGTTGTTATAGACAAGACAACTGCATTTTATATTAAATTACTATTCTTACAGAAATAAGTAAGTGTAATAGTGTCATGTACAGTAAAACCTCACCAACTCTACTCTATTTGGACCCAGAGGTTGTTAAGTTATCCAGTACATTGACATTTTATATTAAATTACTATTCTTACAGAAATAAGTAAGTGTAATAGTGTCATGTACAGTAAAACCTCACCAACTCTACTCTATTTGGACCCAGAGGTTGTTAAGTTATCCAGTACATTGACATTTTATATTAAATTACTATTCTTACAGAAATAAGTAAGTGTAATAGTGTCATGTACAGTAAAACCTCACCAACTCTACTCTATTTGGACCCAGAGGTTGTTATAGACAAGACAACTGCATTTTATATTAAATTACTATTCTTACAGAAATAAGTAAGTGTAATAGTGTCATGTACAGTAAAACCTCACCAACTCTACTCTATTTGGACCCAGAGGTTGTTATAGACAAGACAACTGCATTTTATATTAAATTACTATTCTTACAGAAATAAGTAAGTGTAATAGTGTCATGTACAGTAAAACCTCACCAACTCTACTCTATTTGGACCCAGAGGTTGTTATAGACAAGACAACTGCATTTTATATTAAATTACTATTCTTACAGAAATAAGTAAGTGTAATAGTGTCATGTACAGTAAAACCTCACCAACTCTACTCTATTTGGACCCAGAGGTTGTTATAGACAAGACAACTGCATTTTATATTAAATTACTATTCTTACAGAAATAAGTAAGTGTAATAGTGTCATGTACAGTAAAACCTCACCAACTCTACTCTATTTGGACCCAGAGGTTGTTATAGACAAGACAACTGCATTTTATATTAAATTACTATTCTTACAGAAATAAGTAAGTGTAATAGTGTCATGTACAGTAAAACCTCACCAACTCTACTCTATTTGGACCCAGAGGTTGTTAAGTTATCCAGTACATTGACATTTTTAATGGGTTTTAGTAAATGAACACATGATAGACTTGAGTTGCATCATAAATTAATTATTTACATAATTATATATTGTGTCTGCAACAAAATCTTGAATATCCAACAATCACAGTATGCGATAGATAATAATATTTGGATATTTCCAATAGTTCAAGTGTTTAGGAAACAAACACATCGTTTTGACAGGTATAACTCCTGTTGTCTTCAGGTGTACTTACTAATTTAGCCTCCATCTAAAACTACTTTTTTTTTTCTTAACCCATTCTAAAAGACTTAACATTTCATGCTTAGATACTACAGATTATTTATGGTGTTTCTAAAGCTTTTTGTTGGTTTTTTTTCAATAATGTGCAAGTCCCTGACCTTAAAAAATCTTCAATTTTTGTGTTGTAGTCAGTATTACAGTAGCATTGCCTTTATCTGAGGGAAGAATTTTAATGTTTTGCCTTTTTTAATACTACTGATGGCCTTGTGTTCTTTTTTGGAAATATTAGTTATGGTCGGCTTTAGGTTTTTTAGTGCTAGGCTGACTTCACTTCAGAATTGATCAGCCACCTCCTCAGATAGCTGAGGCATGCCAACTCAATGCCAGTAATGAAATCCAGCAGGTTTATGTGTTTAGGAGTTAAAGCAAAATTTAATCCTTTTGACAAAATTTTGTATTCATTCGTGTTGAATGTTCTATCTGAAAGATTGACAACTTTTTTGTTGGTTTCGTCATGTGCATGATTTGCTGCCTCATCTACCGGTTGAGTGACCTCACGGCATTTAGGCTGGCGTTACATAAAAGGTAACTTGTCTGTTTTGTTGTAAGATAGGTGTTTCTTTTTGACTTCTGATTTGTTAAGTTTGGTTATCTGTGTCTTTTTTGTTCTGTAGTTCTGTCTTTCCACTGATTTGTTTAGGGACATGTTAATTTATTCATTTTGTTTTATTAGCCTCCAGAACTGTTATATTATAGAAATAATACGGGTTAAATTACCTTTTTTCCTGTCAACAGTTCTTCAAACACAATCTGCTATGTACATTTCGAAGTATAAAGCTTCATCATCAGGCTTTCAAAAACTTCACTATTTACATTAAAACACTAAAAACATTAAAAACATTTAAACATATTAAAATATCACATTTGCCGGCCGACATCAGTTGGTGTCTATCGCCGGCCAACAAATGTGATATTTTCATATGTTTAAATGTTTTTAATGTTTTTAGTGTTTTAATGTAAATAGTGACGTTTTTGAAAGCCTGATGATGAAGCTTTATAGCTCTATACCTCGAAATGTACATAGCAGATTGTGTTTGAAGAACTGTTGACAGGAACAAAGGTAATTTAACCCGTATTATTTCTATGACATGTTAATGTTTTGGAATTCAGGTCCTATGATTTGAGCTAAGGTGGAAGTGTCCCTATCTGTCTTGTAGTACAGTTCTGATTTTTTTCCTTAAGTAAAAGTTTAAACGATCCATTACCAGTTTTTTGCTAGCTGATGTAACTATACTTTTTGCCCTGTAACTACAATAAGGCGATTTAAGTGATAATCCCATTGGTATCGACCCTTATTTTTTTACACTTTTTTAATTATATGACATGATTTGACCCGTTAATAAATTTAATTTTCAATCTCTCTAAAGCCCTAATCTTACTTCTAGTTCCAGCTCCATACTGAGAATCAACTGTTGTTTGAAAGTTATTTATTAGCATTGGATTGTTCAAGATAAATAATAATATTTGGAGATTTCCAATTCTTTAAGTGTTTAGGAAACAAACACGTTTCGAACATTACAAAAACATAAAAAATATTTCAAAAACACCACATATGTATGGGTTACCAAAAATACACAAACAGAACGTTCCTTTAAGACCCATTGTAAGCTCAACAAATTCGCCAACATGAGAACTTTGTAATTATCTCCTGCCCATACTAAAACCACTGTCTGGCAACACAAACATACACGTTACAAACACCAAACACTTTGTAGAAATGACAAGAGACATGCAGGTGTCAGATGATGACATATTAGTGAGTTTTTATGTAGAGAGCTTGTTCACAAACATACCAGTTAAAGAAACACTCAACATCATTGAAACGAGGTTAACACATGATCCCACACCAAAACAAAGAGCAAACTTACCTGTTGACACAATTATGGAACTCTTACATCTGTGCACTGAAACAAATTACTTTACACGAAATGGTCACATATATCGCCAAAATGAAGGTATGGCAATGGGGCCTCCAATGTCACATTTCTAACCTAACTTACTTCTGCAGTTTTCAATCCAAAGGTGTGGCTTCTGTAAGTGGATGACCCTTTTTTTTATCTGGGGTCATGAGGAACAGAAACTAGACGATTTCAAAAAACACTTAAACAACATAACCCCAACTATAAAACTAACAATAGAAAAGGAAAATAACAAACAACTCACATTTTTAGATGTAACTGTGAACAGGGGAGGGAACACCATAAATAATAAAGTTTATAAGAAAAAGACCCACACAGGCAGATGCATAACTTTAAGACCCACCACAGTCAATCTGTTACAGAAGGAGTAGCCTTCTTTCCTTCTGTTTGTATGTATAAAACAGATCCAAATTATGAATTTGAAAATAAAACACGAATTAAAAAATAATGGTTACACTTCAAAGATTATAAACAAATGTAAAACACGCACACTTAACATAGCACAAAAACAAAAAGAAGACAAACCAGCATCGTATATTAACATACCTTACATTCACAAAGTATCCGAGAAAATAACGCGGATTGCCCGTAAATACAATATAAAAACAGCGTTCAGAACACAAAACACATTAAGACAACATTTTTGTTAGACAAAACCATACAATGAAGACCAAGCCTCCAAAAGTTGTATCTATAGTATAAAGAGTGAATGTGATAAGAATACATAGGAGAAACTAAAAGCCCACTTTCTGTACGCATAAATGAACACACAAAAATAGTGAAACACACTATTCTAAAATAGCTAAACATGCATGGGATAAGGAACACAAGTTTTTAAGGAATGAGGAAAAAATACTACACCATGAGCCACACCACTGTAAAAGAAAGTTTATAGAAGGGACTTTTAAATTAAATCAAGATCCAATTAGCCAAAGTAGCATAGATGTAAGACCACTTTG
The DNA here is from genome assembly GCA_035578905.1 of Stictocephala bisonia. NCBI lineage: Eukaryota > Metazoa > Arthropoda > Insecta > Hemiptera > Membracidae > Stictocephala > Stictocephala bisonia. The sequence goes on along the minus strand of JAQJVL010000238.1, from coordinate 881,089 downwards.
GTTACCTTTGTTAAAGTCTCATTTCAACAACAATAAAAAAACTACATACACTACATACAGCAAGACCTGTTCCCAAATGTACACCTCACTCAATGAAGCTGAGACGCCAGTGCCCTTAGGTCCGCTTGGAGGAAGCATCTTTTTGCCTTGCCATAGGTATCCTTTGTAGGGGGCTACCCCCCACCACTCATCACAGATCGGCTTGCTGCAAGAATTCAGTTCATCTTAGACGGTGGTGGTGAGTTGGTCTTGTGAGTGTAGTGGTGCGAGGGCCCCTTCAGTGGAATTGTAAGCTGGTTGGATAAGTTGAACATTTTGTCTATTTAATAACCTGCCTTGTGTTTTGTTGCATTATTCATATTTTGCTTTTTTTTTTGTGTCTCATTGAATCTTCTGTCTATTTAATAACTTGCTCTATGTTTTGTTGAATATTTTCATATTTTGTATTTTATATTGTATATAAATATTATGCTATGAACATTTGACTTTCATAATAGTAATCCATAGTATCTAAGCATGTAGTGTTAAGTCTCTTTACTTGAATAAGAATAGGTAAAAAAAATTAGTTTCACATGGAGGCTAAATTAGTGAGTATACCTGAAGACGACAGGAGATTGTTATAACTGTCGAAACGTTGTGTATGTTTCCTAAATACTTAAAGCATTGGAAATCTCCAAATGTTATTATCTATCATGAACAATCCAATGCTAATAAATAACTTTGAAACAACTATCACATTAAAGCTAGATATGCTAAAAAAATTATATAACTGAAAATTGTTTTTCTAATTAGGTACTTGGTTGCTTCTTCACCAAGTCGCAAGAAGAATAAAATATCCATTGCAGAGAATCCTTGTTGCAAATAACACAGTGTTCATTCAAGTTGAAATACACATAATATAAAGCCAGCTAGACTTGCACTTGGTCAGCCGTTGACTGTCAAGTTATCGGGTGTCGAGTTTGGTGGGTTTTATTTTACTTCCAACAATGGGCAAGGGTTCCATATTACCAATATTTTTAGAATTATAAAATATGATAGCTGGTTAGCAAAATTAATATAAGTAGTTGAAGAAAATGATATAGGCTATAACATCAAAAAGGAACTGCACTAACATGTTGGATTTGGTTTGAAGCTACTGAGCCTTATGCATAATCAGATTGCAAGTCAATTCTGCTCTCAGCCAGCTTAAGAGTGGCACAAAGAGTAAATAATTATCGTAAACCAAATTAGCTAAATTTATTAATTTAACTGTAACCAATGAAGACAGACGTGAACATAAAACCCGCACTTACCCTCTTCAACGTTTCTCTTGCCAATTTTATTATGAATTTACATTATCTACTGAATATTAAACTAATCCAGGTCTGAATACTAATTACTTCCTTAAAAGAGGGGTTTTCAAACTAGGGCGCGGAACCAAGGGGAGGGCATGAAGACTATAGGGGGGGGGCTAGAAAATTTGGAAAATTGAAATTGTACTAGTGAGATAGATCAAATAAAACAGTACATTTTTTACAGTAAAAATAAAGATTGAGCTTACCATAACCAATCAGAAATTAAATATTGATTGGTATTGTCCATCATCACGTTAAAAATAAAGATGGATTATTCCTATAATCTATGATTGTAATGTGATTGTGTTTGTCGTACTGTCATTCTCATTACAGTTATTCATGAGTTAATTTCGCTGTGATTGTGTGAGACAAGGCTCAGATGCAGGGAACCAGCCGGCTTTCTTACCACTCGAAATTATCGATGGACTATTGCTGTCACTGTCCGTTATGATACCATACAAATTAGTCAACTGCTCTTCATCTTTATAACACAAAATTACCGTATCAGCTAATATGATCAATTTTTAATTGCAATCATTTTAGTATGGTAATACTGACGAATGGTAGCCAATCCAGTTTGCATAGTCATCCCATGACTTACTCTTCGAACATTAAACTATTTTGGAGTTGCATTTAGTAACTTGTTTGTGCGTGTTGAGTTGAATTTGTGCATGAAGTATTCAGTTTTAAATTAAATAATAATCTGGTCACTGGTAGGTTTCTTTAGCTCCGGGTTTAATTTAAATTAGGTAGTGAGTGATGCCTTTAAGAATGAGGATATATTTAATAAGTGAACAAAGCAGGGCTTCAACATCAAGCAGTAATAATAAAACTAAAAAGGATGACATCAGCAGTTTGATCTATAGGGTTTACTAAATTTACAATGGTTAAGACCAGACTCAGTGTGTTGAATGCACTGTATTACCATGTTAGTATCTGATAGCATCAAACCAAATTAGCTAAGGAGACTCTTAGATACTAAACAAACCCAAGGAATACTTTACTCAGAAACTTAGTTGTTTCAAATCTTCTAAACAAACACTTACTAAAATAACAACACAGCTTTCTAAAGCTCTATTGGTGTCTTTTAAGGTTTCTTATAAAATAGCTGAATTAAAAAAGTCACACACAAAAGGTGAAGCTCTTATATTACCAGCTGTCCTTGATATTGTTCCGGCTATGTTTGGTGACAGTTCTGCACAAGAACTAAAATCAATCCTGCTTTCCAATGATAATGTCTCACGGTGAGTCTCAGATATTTCCAAAGATCCTAAGGAGCAATTATTGGGAAAACTGAAAAATAATATTTTGGCCTTTGCATTTAATCCTAAATTACTAAAGAACTACAAAACATACATTACTGAAACTAATGTTAGTGACTTTTCTAGGTAAAAAAAAAAACATTAGATACAACCAAATTTTGTTCTTCTAATTTACCTTTTCAAAAGTTCAGTATGGCTTTATTTCGCTGTTTGCTCTGGAATTATGTTGAAATCTTTCGCTAGTTGTAACTCACTAATTAGGCGTGCTGTAAGAGTGGGAGGGGGAGAACTTCATCAATCACCCTGTATAATATTTTCGTCTTCACTCATCATTACATTTAGATGATGTTTTATATCCATTAATTAAAAATGCAATTCTTCAAAAGCAATACACTTCTTTAATTTAATACAGATTAGTTAAAATTGTTAGCTCTTTTACGTTTATAATTTTTCATTTACCTCTCATTCGCTTTACACTCGTTATTCAATAACTTAATCATAATTAATATATTTCTCTTGTATTATAGCTTCAAACTCAAGGCTGAATTGATATATCCATGTTATTTTTAGTTATATATTTATAAAAGATATTCTTATTTTCTACACTGGAGATGAGAAGCAAACTTAAAGTAAGTGTTTTAGTATTTTAATTTATTTGTTTCCATCTTACAAAACCAGAATGTTCTAAGCTAATTTTAAGAAATGCAGTCATGATGGTAATTATTATTTCATAATTATTAGTTACATTTAAATTAAATTATTTTGTTGGCTTCTCATTCAGGTTTAATACATTATCATACTATTTAATTTGTATCATCTGTACTCTCTTTGAACTACTTCAGACTAACTTTAAGAACAACCAAAATGACTGTGTTGTGGTTTACGTAAACAGAAGACGTTCAGTAACATGTGAACAGATCACGTTAAGAAATGTATACAGACTTTCTTTAAATTTTAACTTTTTTGGTGTACACTTTAATTTACTGGCCATTTACAGATCTTTTGACAGTGACGTTAATATGTTTATTGATACTACGACAATATTAGCAAAAATACAATGTGTATTTTAGTAGATGACATAAATATCGACTTAATTAAAGAATGGTGCATTGACTGATTTGTACTTGAATACCTTGGTGAAGGCTGGACTCTCACAATCGACAAGCCGACCAGGGTGACGGATAACAGCTTATCTATTATCGATCGCATGTTTGTCCGGTCCTGGGACATAGTACCGTGAGGTCACATGTCCTGCGGACTGTCACTTCTCTACCGGCCTCACTGCCCTTGCCCCTACTCACTGACACTACTGACTCTACATACTTAGTGATAACATTCATACTTACATTGACTATGCCTGTGTTACTGACATACTCATTAATTCCGATTGGGCCACCGTTTACAATTGTTTTGATGTTGATAGGTGTTGTGAAATATTTATCAGTATAATTATCAATGCAATCGATAACTCAAAGAAATTGACAAAATCTTGCTCAACTCGCTTCTATGTTTTTGATAGCAACAATTAGTGCTGTGTCATCAGCAAACATCACAGTTTCACACAATTCTCGTAAATAACTTGGAATATTGTTTGCAAGTAGTATGTAGTGGACCAGACATAGGACGGATCCTTGTAGTACTCCTCTATTCATTGGTACGGCTTCAGATTTAACTTTGCATATTGTGTTATTTTTATGTAGGCGAGCTCAACATGCTTTTTTCTGTCACTGAGATAGCTCTTGAACCAGTTACATTCTTTTCCAGTAATTCCAAGTCTTTAGAGCATTTCTAATATGATTTTGTGATCTAAACAATCAAATGCTTTACTAAAGTCAAACATGAGACTTTTAGCGAAATACATCTTTTCAATTTTGTTGATGATGCTTTCAACTAGTTATGTTACTGCTGTGGTTGTTGGCATGATTTTAATGAAGCCATGTTGTCAGTAGATCAGTAGATTGTGACTCTGTAGTTTTTCAATCAGTCTTTTCAGCAAAATTTGCTCTAGGATTTTGAAGATGTTTGATACTAAAGATATTGGGCGATAGTTTGCTGCTTCTGTACTTGGGCCACTTTTATGCTTCGGATATACCTTGGCTATCTTCAGGGTGCTTGGAAAAATTCCTTCATGGAGCAATTTATTTATTAATGTTTTTAATGGAGTATTTACAGTTTTTATTTAGTTTGGACGATATTTCATCATCTCCAGCAGAAATTTTAGCTTGCATCAAGTCAATAGTTTTCATGATTTCGTTGTCAGTTGAGTTATGGAATAGAAAATTTGGAATAGAGTAGGCATGAGTGATGTTTGGTGACATTTTTATCTTTTGTTATGTTTTGGTGAAGTGTTTTTTTCAGCTATATTGTAGAAAAACTTATTTAGGTTGTTTGTTATACTGTCAGATTTGTTAAAAATTTTCCCTTCGACAAGTAGTCTTTCTGGGAGGATGGTTGCAGGTTTGTATTTCTTTCAATGTTGATGATCTTCCAAAGAGCCTTTTGTTTGTTATCAGCTTGTTCTATGAACTCAAAATTATGTTTTTCCCTGATTTTATTTTAAATATAAGTCATAAGCTTGGTTGCTGTTGCCTTCTTATCATTTTGATTTTTCTGTTATTATTTCTCTGTTTAGTGCTTCCAGATATGACCTTTTGAGTGTTTCACTTTCAGCATTCCAGAGTTTTTTGCTTTCTTAGTATTAATTTTTAGTTTTATATGTATATTGGCAAGTAGTGTTGCTTACAGTATTTAAGTTGCCTTGTAGAGCAGTAAAGGTGCGTTTGGTTTTTCTGTGACTTTTGACCAGTCTTGAGCAGCTAATATAGTTCTTACTCCTTCCATGGTATACTGGTTAAAAATTCTTCGGTTAGATTTAGTTATCATTTTGGTTTCTATGTCTGTCTTTATGACACAGATTTGTGCTGTGTGGTTGGACAATCCTGCATTGTAATAGTTTGTTCTCAGTCAAGTTTGTTCAGATTGTGTCAATAGAAGTTTGACTTTGATGTGTAATTCTTGTGGGAGGTAATTGTAATCTTCGTATATTAAATGCCCTCTAGATAGGCAATAATAATAAAGCTTGATTACTATTGTTGTGTATAAGATTATAAATATTTATATCTCCCATTATGACAAGAGGGTTGTTTACATTGCGGATTTGATTTGATTCAGTTTTGATTTGTTTAGGCTCAGAGTATGTCTTGCTTAAGCTTAGGGTTTTCAGCCAATATAGTGTTTCCTACTTCCGCAGCTAGGGTGAGAGAGGTTTCAAGATCAGCGTCTTGGGTATTTTTAATTTTAATCTCAACATTTCTAAGGTGTCGTGATTTAAAAGGAAGGTGAGCAGGTAGTTTTGTTGAGCGTGAATTTGGCCAGAGACGCAGAGAGCATCACTGCAGTAGCCTTCGTGTTCAATTAAAGTGCTAGGATTAGTGCTTGTGACGTCAGTTGGGGTTGCAGTTTTGGCTTTGAAAGCTAGCTCAGCTTTCTGTTGTATCTTGTTAAAAGAATTTTATTCTTATTGCTTGTATTTTTGTATTGCTGCATTCTTTTATTGTATTGCATTCAACTTCTTGTATTGCAGAATGCTATATTTAAGGATATTTTCTTCGTAAGAGAACAGATTTAACTCGTTTACTTGGGAAACTGTGTTGTCACCAAAAAAAATGTTATAAATTTGCTTGTATTTTTTTATTTATCTATTTTTTTTTTAATATTTCAATAATTTTTGCTGGCCAGGTGCGAAAGCCTTTCAGCTTGACAAAGACAAGGTCTCTTACAGAGAAAGTATCTATTTGCAGACATTATATCAGTATTATTTATAGGTGTAATAATTTCATCTTTTATGCTAGATTTGACTGCTTCCTGTTGTTAACAAGAGTTCTGGTTAGTAAAACAAAAATTGTAGTATTAAAATTGTGGTGATCAATGTTTATTGGAGGTTTGGCTGGTTCCTCAGGTACTTAAATAGAATGTGGCACGTCAGTTTGAACCTAAAATCATCATAATTTACTGTTTCCTGAGACACTTATCACTGAAGGTGTTGGCGGGTAGCCATCGTGAGATAATGAAAATGGTCCTTTAACAATACTTAAACAAATAATTGAATTTATTACTGTCAGAAAGTATGTGTGAATTTAACTTGAATTGAATCTTTTTAAATAAAAATTTTTGTTATGCAATTTAAATACATATTCGTTAACTGTTGTCATATGTACATCTTATTGTTTATTTATTGTTGAAAATTGAGAATGAGAAAAAAAGAGAAACATATAATTAAGTCTATATTTTAGCAATTGTGCAATTTTTACCTTGTTTAGTGGAATTAGTTTTAAAATTATTTCTATTATACAAATTGCAAATTAAATAATAATAAAGACTGTTATAATGATTTTAAGGCTGTACGTTTGGTTTAAGGATGCCCTATTTGCTTGTATTTTAAGGCTGTACGTTTGGTTTAAGGATGCCCTATTTGCTTGTATTTTAAGGCTGTACGTTTAGTTTAAGGATGCCCTATTTGCTTGTATTTTATGAGTTTTCAAAAAAAAAAAAAAGTTTTTAACTCTTTTGTTCCCAGCGTCCGAATTTTTTGGACGTCAGAAGTATCTCCTAATATATCTGAGGTCTGAATTTTCAGACAACAGTGGTATCTATTAATTTATCCTGTGTCCGAATTTTTTGAGGTTAGAAAAAAAAATTATGAAAAAATATATTACGTCATCAACTTAAAATGTGTTCATATTGCGATGTTTATAAAGAACTGTTTCTTCACACTACTATATTAAAATAACTTTATATAGTCAATCACAGCGTGCAAGCAACAATGAAAATTGATTTAGGTGGCTGTGGTGCAACATAATTAGACAGATTCGTCAGTCAGCTGCTCTTACTCACAGCCTCGTACATGTTTACTTTAAATTGAATTTTTTTATATATGTTAAAATTTTTAGATTATGTTTCAAGGCATATGAATTTAAATGTTGTGTTATATTTTCTTGTATTGTTATTGTTGGATAGATTGTAAAAAATAAGAAAAAAATAAAATGTTTCATAATTCTTTCTTAAATTATTCCCCCCCCCCCATGATGAGTAAACATATTTTTTATTACATTATTGTGTAGATTAGGTTATTACAAGCATAATAATAAAAAATAATAAACATTTGATCATAAATAAATTTTATATACATTTTTTACTTTAAAGCTGCAAATATCCTAATTTGGTTTTGGGATCCTGGGAGATACCCTGTATCAGAAGGCCAGGTTTTTTGAGACATACTACTGATGAAATTCCTAGGAGTGAAAGGGTTAAGTTTGTGTGTTACCATATTAGATTTTTTTGGTTTTTCAGGAAAGTATTGATACATTTCGTAAGGGCATTGCATTAAGTGTTCCAACCAAGGCAGGACCAAGTACAACCCCCCAGTTAGCCAATGTAACTCCCCAGTTGGTGAAGAAGTCAATAGAGCAGGTCAGTACCAATTTGCTCACTGCTTTATGCAATGTGTTTTGTAATAGACTGAAACATGGCTTTTTATAAATATTAGTTACCTGTTTATTGTAAGTTTTAGATCTAGGCCAAGTTAGTATAAGTACACCTGAAGATGATAGGCATTTGTTATACCTGTCAAAAGTGTTTGTTTCCTAAACACTTGAAGCATTGGAAATTTTCAAATATTATCTACCTATCATGAACAATCCAATGCTAACAAATAACTTTCAAACAACATATGAGCTCTGTTAACCAGATATCTGAAAAAAAATTAAAGTTACAGAAACAAATAATTATAGCAACAGCATACAACGTTAAATCACCATAACACGATAATAACAAGACAAAATAACATTATAATGATACAAACTGTATTTTTAATTCGGCACCCATGTGCCTAACCTAGATATACTAAAACAAAAGAATAAAGAAAAACTGTCAACAGCACTATTAAAAATTCTTTAAAACTAATAGCAAAGGAAGACATTAAACAACAAGTACTATATTTTGGCCTCAAAAAGAAACAAACTGCAAAATTAACGAACACTAACCCAATTATTTCCTAACCCTAACCATCCCAGACTTTTTTTTAAAGTTGTTCCAAAAATCCTGGCCATTTTCATTTTTGACATACCCAAAAATCCCAGGCTCTTTTTGTCGATTTTGTTGTACTTTACTAAAAAAATTATAACAATTCTATTTATGAAGCAAATTTATTATTTTGAGATTCATTAGTTTCCTAAAGATATTATTATCTGTAGTATAAAATAAAATAAAAAAGGACTTAACAAAATTTAGAAAATGTTTTGTATTTATATACATTTACAAAAGAATTTTGAAAACTTTTACGTTTGTTGCGTTATGAATGGTACTAAAAAAATTCATTGACCAGAGCTAATAACACTATTTAAAACACCATTTAGTTATCTTCAAATAAATTCATATTTCACAATGCTATGTTTTTTTTTTTTTTAATTTAAAAAGGTATGGCTCTTTTGAAAAAAACATTGCATTTCGAGTTTATATCCTACACATAACAACTAAGCCATATATGTGATCTGATTCATCACTCTCAACATATACGCAATTAGCGATTCTATTATAATTTAATGGCAACCAACCACGTTTTATTTCACATATTTTTACCTCAAATACTACACAAACAATCACATCAGTCAAGAAATAACAATTAACCTCAGCTGATGATCACATCTGACAAAAATCAACACAGCTATTAATGCAAAACAAAGCCTACAAAATAATACATGTTGTGGTACTGTAATAAAGCATTCTATCGTAACATAACAGTGTTTAAATAATAGAAAATGTTATTCCTAACATTTCCATATCATTAATATAAATATTTCGATCTATTAAATATTTGGAGCTTGGATTTTTGGAACGTTTTTCGAACATCTGGAAAACCGAATGTTGGGATGGAAAGGGTTAATCAGACAAATCTATGAACTTGACAGCTGAGAAGAAAATGACAACAAGTAAGAAGAAAGAGAACAAAGAGAGGGGGGACAGAGAAACAGAATGAACCACACATCAACACACACAAACAGAAACAAACACATAAATAGAGGAAGAGAGCGGTTATCCCAGAGACGATCAAAACTGTGCAATGGCAAACTAATTATCATAATCACGGGTAAAAACATAAAAGTGATCAAGGAATGACAATGACTTTTCTGTTGCTAAAACTCATTTAATTTTCAGCTTACCAACTCTGTTGAATCTATCAGCTAAAACATCAATAAATTTAGTAGAATATGTTAAATTCAAATATTTATCTATCATAAGGCCAGAACAAGTATTGAAAATGTCAAAATATAGTGTATGCACAAAGTCAAAATTTCCTTGACCCTAAATACATGTGAAGAATGAAACAATAAATACATTAAAGTCAAGAATTCAAAGACGAAAGCAAACAATCTAAAGACTAATGTTTTTCGTCAATTGAATAAAGTGAATTTTTCCAAAGCCAAGAAAACAACTTAGTTTTTTACATCTTTTTTTGTATTTGTCAATAAGGGACTTAAACTTATTGTACACTTTAACAGATATTATACAATGGCTATCTAAGATATTGCTAAGTCTGTTATATCCAATAGCTACATTATTTTTTACTATGTGTGAAAAAGCTGTGATTATTGTGAACAAAAGTGAAAAATCTGAGTTATTAAGGGAGTAGCAGCCAGATCAAATAAATATACATTTATAAAGTTTGTGATTTATATTCAATAAATATACATTTATAAAGTATGTGATTTATATTCAATAAATATACATTTATAAAGTTTGTGATTTATACAGGCTTGCAGTGAGTTAGTGGACTAGAGTTTACAATTGTTCTAACACGTGTTTTTAATAGATAAAATGGCATTAATTTTACTACAATTGCCCCTCAATATTAACCCTTAGAGCGCTGAATAGGAATTCCTATATTTACCCCTAATGTGCTATTAGCATAAAAAATTTTAATTTGTTTAAAGTTCTATTTGATTTAAGATTTCTGAAGTTATCATAGGAAGAAAAAGCATAAAAACAGAATTTTTTAAAGACTATTGTATTCTTTACAGATTAACATGTATAACAAAACAAAATGGAATTTGCCAATTTAAAAAAATGTTTTGTGAATGAAACACTTCGAAGCATTCATCTGGATGGAGAGTTGGGTTTCAAGTGCACGTCTTACAAAAGTAAATAGTTTCCTTCCGAAGTCCCTTTTTCAAACTCACTATGCATCTTGTGCCCTTTGTTTTCTTTGACAGGAAGTTACGTCCCTCCAGCCGTTCTTCAGGTGGTCCCTGCGGTCTCCGTCCTGGTTTCCTCTTCTTTTGTTGAGAAACTCTCTCTTTTACAAGATCTTGAACAAGGCTATCTCTGTATTCTCTGTGTCATGGGTTTCTTATTGTATTGAGCTTGTTTGGCTTTATACAATAAGTAAGAGTTCACAATAGCAACTTCCAAAAGCCAAAAAAAGGTTTTTCTATGCCATTTATTTGTACTCCTTATAAATTGGTAAGACAAAATAAAATGGTCTGACGTATCAACTGCGCCCATGTGTGCAATATAATCCAGGACCACATCCAGTTTTACAATCGGTGGCTTTCCCGGCCACTTATTCTGAACATCTGTCATGGTGTACTTGTCTCCGTTACTTTTGGAACTAAGCATAGTCACAATGTGTTTATCTTTCCAGCACAGAACTAAAATATTTCCTTTTCTGTAAGATTTTACTTCCCCTTTTTTCATTTTTTTTTATATATTGTTTCTTTAGGTTTTGTGGCATTCCAGATCTAGTTTGCATCACCATAACAGTAATAAAACAATTATTTTTTAGAAGTTCTAGTGCAACTTCTGGACTGGTATAGTAGCGATCTGTATAAACGTGAAGTCCAGATTTTGGTTCAGATTCATTCTGCATCCTAACAGATTCAGTCAAAACTTTGACTATTTGCGTTGTTTTCAATAAATTTGTACCAGGGATCAGTACTTCCTTCCCAAAGTACGGTATGAAGTCATAAATGTAACCATTGCTACAATCAGAAACAACGAAAATTTTCATGCCAAACTTGACAGGTTTTTGAGGGTTGTATACTCTAAAACTAACATTTCCTTTGAATGAAACGGTATTTTCGTCTATAGCAATGAAATCACCGGGTGAGAAAAAGAGTCTACACATTTTTTCATGTGATCTAATATTGGCCTAATTAAATATCCTTTCTTTCTTGCCATGAAATCCTGACTGTGAGTGAAATGAAGGTTCCAAAATATATTCAAAAAATCGTCCTTAGAAAATACATCACGGAAAAATGGTATTCTCTGTGTCCATTTAGTAGAGAAGTGTGTTTCAATACTAGGGAGAGGCATAAGTTCCATGTTTACTACAGTCCCTAGAAAAGCTTTCAGATCAGATTTATATTTTAGAAACAATTTTTATTACATTGCGATTAGGAATTCAAACTATGGTAAATCATGATTATGGCACAAGAAATCGTCTATCAGTTAAAAAACATAATTTAGAATTTTCCAAAAAAAAATCATACATAGGCTCAAAACTTTTAAATTTTATTCCGACTAAAATAAAAAACATAAGTGATGAAAAGAAATTCAAGAAAGCTTTAAAAGAATATCGTGAGTCATCCTGTATATTCAATGGAAGAATTTTTTAAACCGAATACATCTGTATGTTAAATCAGCTCTAGTTTGAATTTTTATTAAATAATTTTAATAAAAATGTATTTATACACAGTAAATAATTGGACAAATGTAATCTTAGTTGTAGTTTAGTTTTACTATAGATTAGTGATGGTCTGTATTAAATACCATTGTGACACTATTCTGTCTGTATATTCCTGCAGCTTATGAATAAAGATATTTTAATTGAATTGAATTGAGATATAGAAATATCATTCCATCTATTTATTTGTGCTCTTGGAGAAGTACATTCACTCTTTCTTCTTTTGGCATAAATGTTGGTTTCATCACATATGTAGGACAATAAATCTTCATTGAAATACAGATAAAAATGGGAAATAGGTTTATTTCATCATCAAAGAAACTGGGTAAGATAGGACCCTGATTGACATTATATACAGGAATTGTATGAGTGGGACCTGAGTCATTATCAGTTACACCAATCCAATCATCATTACATTGTGGCAGATTAGGTGGTATAGGCCTACCTGGATCTAAGATCACAGGAGTGTTTGTATTCTGTTCACTTACTTCACTTTCTTGATTGTCACTTTCTGGCTCACTTTCACTTACATTGTGTAAAATCAAATGTTCCCTGTCTATTTCATCTGCTTATCATTTGGGTTCACTTCCTGGTGCAATTGAAGTTGAAAACGACGCATTCATAATGTCACTAACAAATTGATCAAAATGTTCATCATCTGGGTTAGCCATTTTTATAATTAGTTTAATGTATTACTAAAAAGAAATCACTAAAAACACAAATATAAATTAATTTTAAAGAAACAAAATTGAAGTCACAATTGTTGAAATAATATAACTAAAAAATGTGTAGAAATGAGGTAAAACATGCAATTCAACACAGGAACAAGCTTACGCGCAGGTCTCATGAACAGCACTGTCGCCCTGACCGCGCGGGAAATCCCGTCAGACGCGCCAGTCTGCAGGTCAGAATGGTGTTTAGTTGCTATGACAACCAGTTTTAGATTGATAACGGGTGGCCAAGAACAATGAATGGAGCGCAGTCGTTGTCTGATGTTCAGTCAACATTCTACTCCATTCTATCGGCAGTTTTACAAACTATAGTTCACAACAAAAAATAAAAACTTTGATTGCGAGATTTACTGTAATACGCGTGAAGAGTCATTTTCACCGTGCGAGATTTCCTGTAATACGTGTGGTAAGGGTTAAGCCATAGCTAATTGTAGCTTAAAAATATGCTGTTCTTAAATAGTTTTGTGACACACAAGCCTTTAGACGCTGAAACAAGAATGCAACTCTTAAAAGTTGAGTTGCTATATAATCAACATGAGAAGCCCATGTTATCTGGCCACCAATATATGAACGCCTTAAAACCTAGTCAAGTCAACAGAATCAAAGTCAGTTATTTTATATGATCCCAGACTAGAAATTAAGTTTAGGGTTTTATCCTTATATAAGAGAACTCATTTGGTTAAAACCAGTCAAAACAATCCTGCATTGTCTTGTTGCACATCAATTATATTTCTTCAATGTTACTTAATAAATTGAAGAGTGTAGTGTTATCAGCATAAAGGATTGTTATAGCATTCACTAAGAGTTATTTAATTTTAATTAAAAAAGAGAGGACACAAAATGGAGCCTTGAGATACCCAATTCATCTGACCTCTCACCATTTATGAGAATTGTTTGTCTTCTATTAGTTACGTATGATTTGAAAAATTTGATGCAAGTTCTTTTTATTCCTTCTAATTTATTTAGAAGTTTGTATCCAAGTTGGGAAGTTCATTTAAATTTATCTAATTTATTTACCAACAGATCACTCCTCAGTTTCCTTTTATTAACAAATAATGGCAGATAATGTAATAAACAACTTTACCAACTCAGAAATGGCAGACATGCATTTGATATATGGTATGGCTCATTGTAGTAGTATTCAAACAAGAAACTATGAAAATAATAAAAAATAACTATGTAATAAGAAAATAAATTACAAACACTAACTAATTAAAACTAACAATACAGTAAAAAAAAACAACATAAACTCTCACAAAAAACATGTACATGACAGTGTTCTTATTGTTACTAATGAATAATGCCAACAATGGAAACCAAACCTAATATTAATAACATAAATAAACAGCTGTTCATATGAAATAGCAGACTGACATGAAATCAGCTGTTCAAAGTACACACATATTTAAAACAGCACTAGCCTTCAGTTAATGCGATAAAACATAGTTTTACATTTTGCAGCATAACTCTGCTGTTTTTTATCCGTTTTGTTGAAACAAACACTGTGAATATTATAATAAGATTTACTAAAAAATATTATTCCTGCATTTTGGTTGTAAAATTAGTCAGTTTTTAGATATTTCGGTTAGACAAAAATAAACGTCCGCCATTTTGAAATGGGTAAATATTTATTTTTTATATTTTTATTAAAAATAGATCTACATACCTTCAAATGAAGTGTTTTGCTCATTTTTATGTGTACAATAACATTCCAAATTATTGAAACAGTTTTACTGAACACCCTATGTACAGTTAAATGCAACAAAAAATCATAATTAACTCAATATATACAGGGGTTTAACAATCTATAATTAGCACAATAAAATTCCCTCTTGAGTAAAATATAGTGAATATACTCACTAAATCAACTTATTTAACTATATACATTTTAAGCAATCAAATCATTTATTATTAAAGTATCCTTCAATAATATTAGGTATTTAAAACAAGTATTTCAGCACCTAGCCCTTGTGGATAGTCCAGGGTGTCTACTAACCGGGATATTTTCGGGAATTCAATTTGCCCTTGAAGAACCAGGAAAAATCCGGGAATTTCGAGTTAAGCTGGACCGTGGAAGGGAAAATTTAAAACTGAAAACAGGCCTCACATCGCACCAATATCCCTGTCTCGACTCTTCTGGGTACAGTCCCGTATAAAGTACATGTCATGACACTGAGGCACTATACTGTACGTAAAAATGAGAGATGACGGTTTTGTATGGCATTGACTGTACCTAATGTTCTCGTGTAGGGAAGAGAGGAAGGAAGAGTGGCTTGTGCACAGGCGCTAGCCACTGCCCTGCCCGCCCAACTGCATGACTGAGAATTCGGAACCAATAGAATTTATTATTTTAATTAGTATGACGAAGGCGATGCAATATCGTGGTTGTAAAACAGTTCCTGTGTTCATGTCCCTTCGTCTACATACAATTCTAGCAAAGAACAACAATATTATAAGTGAACAAGTAAGTTATTAATAAATATATATTTTTAATTTAAAACACATACACCCTCGTAGTTTCTTTTCAGTGCATACATCATCAGATGAGATTTGGTCAACTCAAATTACCAGACAACGCATTTGATGACACTCACACTCAGTCAGCATCAAGTGTTAATATGCATTATTTAAATATAATAATTAAGTCTCAGTTGTACTAACTGTCACCAGCTCACCCACCCACCATTTGATGACACTCACACTCAGTCAGCATCAAGTGTTAATATGCATTATTTAAATATAATAATTAAGTCTCAGTTGTACTAACTGTCACCAGCTCACCCACCTGCCATTTGATGACACTCACACTCAGTCAGCATCAAGTGTTAATATGCATTATTTAAATATAATAATTAAGTCTCAGTTGTACTAACTGTCACCAGCTCACCCACCCACCATTTGATGACACTCACACTCAGTCAGCATCAAGTGTTAATATGCATTATTTAAATATAATAATTAAGTCTCAGTTGTACTAACTGTCACCAGCTCACCCACCCAGCCATTTGATGACACTCACACTCAGTCAGCATCAAGTGTTAATATGCATTATTTAAATATAATAATTAAGTCTCAGTTGTACTAACTGTCACCAGCTCACCCACCCACCATTTGATGACACTCACACTCAGTCAGCATCAAGTGTTAATATGCATTATTTAAATATAATAATTAAGTCTCAGTTGTACTAACTGTCACCAGCTCACCCACCCACCATTTGATGACACTCACACTCAGTCAGCATCAAGTGTTAATATGCATTATTTAAATATAATAATTAAGTCTCAGTTGTACTAACTGTCGCCGGCTCACCCACCTGCCATTTGATGACACTCACACTCAGTCAGCATCAAGTGTTAGTATGCATTATTTAAATATAATAATTAAGTCTCAGTTGTACTAACTGTCACCAGCTCACCCACCCACCATTTGATGACACTCACACTCAGTCAGCATCAAGTGTTAGTATGCATTATTTAAATATTATAATTAAGTCTCAGTTGTACTAACTGTCACCAGCTCACCCACCCACCATTTGATGACACTCACACTCAGTCAGCATCAAGTGTTAATATGCATTATTTAAATATAATAATTAAGTCTCAGTTGTACTAACTGTCACCAGCTCACCCACCCACCATTTGATGACACTCACACTCAGTCAGCATCAAGTGTTAATATGCATTATTTAAATATAATAATTAAGTCTCAGTTGTACTAACTGTCACCAGCTCACCCACCCACCATTTGATGACACTCACACTCAGTCAGCATCAAGTGTTAATATGCATTATTTAAATATAATAATTAAGTCTCAGTTGTACTAACTGTCACCAGCTCACCCACCCACCATTTGATGACACTCACACTCAGTCAGCATCAAGTGTTAATATGCATTATTTAAATATAATAATTAAGTCTCAGTTGTACTAACTGTCACCAGCTCACCCACCCACCATTTGATGACACTCACACTCAGTCAGCATCAAGTGTTAATATGCATTATTTAAATATTATAATTAAGTCTCAGTTGTACTAACTGTCACCAGCTCACCCACCCACCATTTGATGACACTCACACTCAGTCAGCATCAAGTGTTAATATGCATTATTTAAATATAATAATTAAGTCTCAGTTGTACTAACTGTCACCAGCTCACCCACCCACCATTTGATGACACTCACACTCAGTCAGCATCAAGTGTTAATATGCATTATTTAAATATAATAATTAAGTCTCAGTTGTACTAAATGTCACCAGCTCACCCACCCACCATTTGATGACACTCACACTCAGTCACACTCAGTCAGCATCAAGTGTTAGTATGCATTATTTAAATATAATAATTAAGTCTCAGTTGTACTAACTGTCACCAGCTCACCCACCCACCATTTGATGACACTCACACTCAGTCAGCATCAAGTATTAATATGCATTATTTAAATATAATAATTAAGTCTCAGTTGTACTAACTGTCACCGGCTCACCCACCTGCCATTTGATGACACTCACACTCAGTCAGCATCAAGTGTTAATATGCATTATTTAAATATTATAATTAAGTCTCAGTTGTACTAACTGTCGCCGGCTCACCCACCTGCCATTTGATGACACTCACACTCAGTCAGCATCAAGTGTTAATATGCATTATTTAAATATTATAATTAAGTCTCAGTTGTACTAACTGTCGCCGGCTCACCCACCTGCCATTTGATGACTCACACTCAGTCAGCATCAAGTGTTAATATGCATTATTTAAATATAATAATTAAGTCTCAGTTGTACTAACTGTCGCCGGCTCACCCACCTGCCATTTGATGACACTCACACTCAGTCAGCATCAAGTGTTAATATGCATTATTTAAATATTATAATTAAGTCTCAGTTGTACTAACTGTCGCCGGCTCACCCACCTGCCATTTGATGACTCACACTCAGTCAGCATCAAGTGTTAATATGCATTATTTAAATATTATAATTAAGTCTCAGTTGTACTAACTGTCGCCGGCTCACCCACCTGCCATTTGATGACACTCACACTCAGTCAGCATCAAGTGTTAATATGCATTATTTAAATATAATAATTAAGTCTCAGTTGTACTAACTGTCACCGGCTCACCCACCTGCCATTCGGTCTTTTCTTTTGTTATTTACCAATGGGAGACAAGATCATGTGCTTTATAAATTTGTTTTTTTGTGAAACTAATAGGTTATGGTTTTGTTAGGAGCAATACTAAAATGGAAAATGCACATAATTTTATTTTATATTTAACATTCAGTGGCAGGTAATAAATCAATACTCGCAAACATTGAACATAAGTTAAACTGTTTTGCTATGAACTGAAGCTGTTGTGATGGTGATTGGCCGAACTGTAGGTAAGGTTTAGTTTTGCAATTTGTATACTTAGCTAATATATTAGATATTTATGTTTTGGTATTTATGCAGTTTCTTGCCACCTAACAAAATTGGAAATTTTTGCTTGAAATGGGGCTAGACTGTATTTTCACGAGACATGCTTTTTATTCCCCAGAAATCATGCAACTAACCGAAAAATTCGAAAAAACCAATGTTTCAACTTTTAGTATTTTTGACATATATTCGTTAATTTAAATGTTATTTTAATACATCTAAACAATTATTTCTTAACCCTCCATGTGGCATTCTTCGAAATTTCGAAACATTTTTCGTTCGCCCAAGTGGCATTTATCGAAATTTCGAAACATTTTCCGTTCGCGGTAAATCATATATAAAATCCGTAAATATTGAGCTACATCGATGTTTTTATACTCTACGTAATCACCGTAAACAGACGATTCCAACGATATGCTACACGACACCCCTGCACTCTAGCGGAAATATTCGTAAAGTCGTGAATGTTGAAGAAGGAAGCCAAGTGTGGCTTCCTTCTTCAACATTCACGACTTTACGAATATTGCCGCTAGAGTGCAGGGGTGTTGTGTAGCATATCGTTGGAATCGTCTGTTTACGGTAATTACGTAGAGTATAAAAACATTGATGTAGCTCAATATTTACGGATTTTATATATGATTTACCGCGAACGGAAAATGTTTCGAAATTTCCGAACTTCAGAAACATCCACTGAACCCTGCAATTTCACCAGGCCTACACCCATGGACACCAATGTAAGTTTGCATACCATAATAGAGCATGTCTTTAGCTAAATTTTAGTATATAATAGAACTCTCTAGTGTTTATAGAAATTGTGTTACATATTTTTGAATGTCGTAGTAACCGCGGTGACCATTTTTCAGTAAAACTGAATTCAATTCAGTTATAAATTTATAAAAAAATATTTTTACTTACAAACCTATATAAACTATATATTTCCTGAAACTAGATAAAATTTAGAACATTTTGGCAATCTCACATTTCTTTTTTTCTCATCACAACATTGATCTTAGGGGGTAGTCCCCCCCCTATTTTCCGCATAAATTTAAAAAAAATTTCATATGTTACATAACATAAAAAAAATAAAAAAATTTTAGGTTATGAATTATGTATTATCTGATAGCCTACATTCTTGTGAACAGTTTGATACCACACAACAGTACTTTTATTATAATATATTATTTTTTACGAATTTTATAAAAAACCCTTCCAAATTCACCAAAAACGACCCGCCACTGAGGGAAAAAGTGACCGCCACATCTAGGGTTAAAAAATAAGGGAACAACTATTTTCGCTGTGAATGCCGATTTGCGGCCATTACTTGATCATTATATACACCAACTATTAACCACAAAAACCGAATTCACCTATATTAACACCGGAAAGATGGCCGGCAGGCCGTAAAGCAAGCCAGACACCCTAATTTAACGTACATTTCAAATTTAAACCACGTATATTACCGGAAAACCCAATATCACAACTTTAAGTAATTTTCACCTATTTCCGTTATTTTAAATGGTATTTTAATCATCTCTTTTTTTATGTGCTTTTTTGCCCTGAATACAAATTTGAAAACTATTTTGTTCTATTACAATTATTTCTCGAGATATAACGGAAAAACTACTTTCGCAGCGAATCGCAATTAGTGGCCATTATGCGATTATTATTTCCAACAACTATTTATCACAAAAACCGAATTCATCTATATTCCCGCCAGAGAGACAGCCGGCAGGCCGTCACATAGACCAGACACCCGAATTTAACGCAAATTACGAATTTTTTTGAGTAAATAAACTATTAGGAAAGTTAGTTTAAGTCAGTAAAAAATTAATTTTTCAGTCTGTACAAATAATTTTCATCAACTGTTGATAAATATAAATAAAAACTGGTCAACTTACTTGACATTTATTCATTTTTGTTTTTTATTTCATTTATAATCAAATATTAGAATATTTGTGGCTACTGTTATTCATGTTTGATTAGTGTTGCATTATTGTTTATCTAGAAATAAGCTATTAAATTTAGTTATTTATCCAACATCTTGTTTTTTTTTTTTTTTTTTTTTTTTGCCATTCATCATTGTAAATTAATAAATTTGCTTTGTTGTTTGATTTTTTTTATTAATTGTATTTCATTTAGTTATCTTTCAATCACCTTTTTACTGAATTTTTACCTACCTTACAATGAGCTAATTTGAAAGCTGTAAACAATAAGATGAAGGTGTTTTAATTAATACAGAAAAACTTATGTTTTTCAGTGTAATATAATATCTAGTCAATACAATTTCAGTATTAAAGAGCATTTTCAAGTTTTAATGACAGTTGTTGGGCAGTATTCTTGTACAATGTAGATACTTTATATCTTGATCATATTATACAGAGTGTCTTAAAAGTCCCACCCCCCCCTATTAACTTTCTTATGAATACAGATAAAGTGATTTACTTCTGGGAATGTTTATATGACCAACTAAGGAGTTTTTTTATGTATGCAGATTTTTTACACCCCCTCTCAAAAGGGGGTAGTTTGGGGGTAAGTCAAAATTTTTAAATAGAAACCCCTATCAAATGACACATAATTTTAAAGGTAATATTAAAAGAAGAAGAATGGCGGAAATTAGAGGTCTCTAACATTAGTCTATCAAATTTGGTGGCAGTTTAAAGTTGGAATTATTTCATAAAACCCCTGCAGCTTATGTTACATTTAAAATTGTTGTAAGGCAGACAAAACTTTCACCCACCAGTTAGTTTTGAAAACTGATGACACCTAATCGTAAAACAAGCTATTACAAGAATCAACAAACACCAAAAACCACAAATAACATAGCATTTATTTGGTTTTGGTTTGTTTGACCAAAGTCCAGTAGGGCAACCTGGGAATACCAGTGGCTCCTTCCTTATCTCTTATTAGGTTACTAGTTAGTACGTGTAACACTTTCAGTTCAGTTACTGTGTTAAATTTATTTTTATTCGTATTCAATAAAAATGGCTCGGTCAAATGAAGATAAAGTAGAGATGATATTGTTCTATAGGGAAGCTAGGAGAAATGTTCATGAAGCAGTTTGTTTATTTAATGCTGCCTATCCGGATAGACCAGTAGACAGGGCATACATTAGACGTTTAGTAAACAAATTCTCAACAAACTTTAGTGTCAAAGATGCACCACGATCAGGGCGCCCTGCCATTGCGACAGAAGAGATCCAAATTCAAGTTTTAGCAAATTATGCTGCAAACCCACATGAATCTCTGCGGTCCACTGCCCTTGATGTTGGAATTTCAAAAGATACTGTTCACAAAGTGTTAAAGGGTCACAAGTTCCACCCGTACAAAGTACAGTTAAATCAAGAATTAAATGAAGACGACCCTGACCGAAGACTTCAGTTTTGTGAGCAAATGTTGCAGAAGATTGAAGAGAATAATAATTTAATATCACAGATATGTTTTAGCGATGAAGCATCATTCTCTTTGCATGGGACAGTCAATCGGCACAACTGCCGTTATTGGGCAAACAGTAACCCCCACTGGATTTTTGAAGCCCATACGCAACAGCCACAAAAATTAAATGTATGGGCTGGAATTTTGGGAAACTCTGTTATTGGGCCATTCTTTATTGATGGTAATTTAACTGGCGTTAAATACTTGGACATGTTACGGAACGGCATTGTCCCAGCAATAAATGAGGTAGTACAAGGTACTTATGAGCCTGTATTTCAGCAAGATGGTGCTCCTCCACATTACAATATGCTTGTCCGGACATTCCTAGACCAAACGTTTCCCGATAGATGGATAGGTCGATGTGGCACTTTGGTAGAGTGGCCGGCAAAGCCTCTGACCTTTCACCTCTGGATTTTTTCTTTTGGGGTTTCCTCAAAAGTAAAGTTTACGACACAAAGCCCGCAAACCTCGATGAATTAAGGACAAGAATCGAAGAGGCCTGCCACCTTATCACGCTTGAAATCTTACAAAATGTGAGACGTGGTTTTCAATCCAGGCTTTTTTACTGTCAAGAAGTTCATGGCAGCCATTTCGAGCATCTCATCTTAGTGAAATTGAGGTGAGAGTTCAGCATTTTGACCATTTTTCCCGTTCTAAAATTACTTAGGGGGTTTTATGAAATAATTCCAACTTTAAACTGCCACCAAATTTGATAGACTAATGTTAGAGACCTCTAATTTCCGCCATTCTTTTTCTTTTAATATTACCAAATGATGTGTCATTTGATAGGGGTTTCTATTTAAAAATTTTGACTTACCCCCAAACTACCCCCTTTTGAGAGGGGGTGTTAAAAATTTGCATACGTAAGAAAACTCCTTAGTTGGTCATATAAACATTCCCAGAAGTAAATCACTTTATCTGTATTCATAAGAAAGTTAATAGGGGGGGGTGGGACTTTTAAGACACCCTGTATAATAATTATAATGTACATCAGTAATTACCAAATTGCTGAAATTTATTACCACTTTTTTGTTAGTTGCTACTTTTGTTTTTGTTAAAACAGTTCCTATATAAAGTTTTTTTATGTCCTTTTATTATTATTTTTCAGTCATGTTTTAATATTACAGTAGAGCGCCGATTATCCGAACGTCGGTCATCCGAACCGTTGGTTATCCGAACGCCCCAATATGTATGTACTGTAATTCATATTTTGAACGTGATTCTCAAGTACGTAATTCAAATTCGCGCGCCAACCGAAACTCATGCAGTTGGCCGCGAAACGCGCGCCGGTGTCGTTCACTGTATGCAGCGCTTAAATACGTCTGCCGCCTACGGCCTACGTGACTCGGCACTCGTAGTATAGTCACTAGTCAGTGGCTTGTGAGCCTTTGCCGGGAACGGATCGTAGTGCTGTTGTGCTGTTTGTTGTGACGTTTGGTTCGAGACAGTTCTGTTGCAATGTCTTCAAAAAGGAAACGCGTTGTTCTAAGTGTGTCGGATAAACTTACTATAATAAAGCGATTGGAAAGTGGTTCTAGTGGAGCAAGTTTAGCTCAAGAATACGGTGTTGGTAAAGCAACAATTTCAGAAAGAAAAAAGAAGAGCGATTCTATCTTGAAATTTGCGTGTGTGCTTGACAGTGCTGATGGAAGCTTGAACAGAAAAACAATGAAAACTGCCAAAAACCAAGTTTTGGACACAGCAGTTTATACATGGTTCATGCAGGTACGTGGTCAAGGACAGCCTATAAGTGGCCCTTTGATATGCGAAAAAGCGCTTGAAATGAACAATAAGCTCGGTGGTGATGCTGATTTTAAAGCTTCTACTGGGTGGCTGAAGCGTTTTAAATCCCGCCATGGAATACGAGAAATAGATATTCAAGGGAAAAAATTGTCTGCTGATGTTGCAGCAGCTGAAAGTTTTAAAATTTCATTTAAAAATTTGATAGAAAAAGAGGCTTTTAACCCTGACAATGTGTATAACGCCGATGAAACTGGCCTTTACTGGAAAAAGATGCCGACGAAATCTCTAGTTTCTAAAAATGAAATGTCAGCACCTGAATTCAAAGCTAGCAAATCCCGCATAACTGCAATGGTGTGCGCAAATATAACGGGAAGCCATAAGCTTCCATTGCTTATTATAGGGAAGTCCAAAAATCCACGTTGTTTCAAGGGAATAAAGACTTTGCCTGTCACTTACAAAAATCAAACCAATTCATGGATGTCTTCTGATATTTTTGTTGAATGGTATGAAAAGGTATTCATCCCAGAGGTAAAAAAACATCAGCGTGAAACTGGAAACCAAGGAAATGTGCTTTTATTGATTGACAATGCTACATGTCATCCCTCAACTCTTTCTCTTGAAAGAGAAAATGGAAAATTTAAGGTAATTTTTTTGCCTCCCAACGTTACATCCATACTCCAACCAATGGACCAGGGAGTTATAGAGTTGTTCAAACGTTTCTACCGTAAGGCATTATTGCGTATGGTTCTTATTGGCCAAGAAGAAGACAAACCTATCTTCCAACTCTACAAAGACATTAATCTGAAGGATGCTGTGTACATGGCAGCAGAAGCCTGGACTATTGTCAAAGAAACCACTCTGAGAAGAGCTTGGGGTAAGCTTTATAAAGCAGACGAGACCAATGAACAATTGGAGGAAAATCCATCTTCTACTCAAGAGGTTCCAAACAGCCAGTTTGTTTCGGAGGTAGCTGAGCTTATAAACCAGTCACATGGTTTTGAGGAATGTGACCAGGAAAACATTCATGAATGGCTAGAATGTGACGAGGATGACCCTGGATATGAGGTTCAAACAGTGATGAAATAATTGCCAGTGTTCAAAGGCTTAATGAGGATGACAACGAGGAGCCTGATGACGAAGATCACGTTGAAGAAAATAAAGGACCATCACATGAGGAGGCTTTCCACTGCTTGGAGACAGCAATGAAGTGGTTGGAAAGACAAGATGAAAGTGATGCTCTCCAACTGCTCAATTTGAAACGCTTACAAGATTTAGCAGGAAAAAAAGAGTGTCAGGGCTAAAGCAAAAACAAATTTTGGACTTTTTCTCTAAATAAAAAGTATGCGTTGTACTGTATCTGTGTATAATAAATTGTTCTTTAAAAGTTATATCCATGCATTCTGATTGATTTCATTATAGAATTACATGAATAATTTTAGTTTGATAATTTTTTAGCCTTTTAAATACTAAGAATTTCGTTACATATATAATTTAAAAATTTTGTCTTTTCATGTTCGATTATCCGAATATTCAGTTATCCGATCACCCCTTGTCCCCAATTAGTTCGGATAATCGGCGCTTTACTGTATATACTATTGATAAATGACTGATATATCGTTAATATTTAATAGTTGACCTGTAATTCTTTACACTATTGCCTTGGTTCCAGCAATATTAAAAAGGTGCAAAATAATTTTTTTCTCTTGATATTGTTGCTATGTTTTTCCTTTTGTTTGAATCCATCACAAGTTTTCATTTTAATTTTGTGGCAACATTAATGTTTAAAATTACAATCCTCTATACATTGCCATTAATATTTATTAATATTTTAACAAATGTATTATTATAAATTATGCAGTTTGCTTATAGCTTTACTGAATTTCTAAAAATGCTGCAACGATTTTATTGTGAAACATGTAAAATTCCTCATTGAAAATCCTGGGAAATTCCTTGAATTTAATTCATTAAATTAGTAGACACCCTGTAGTCCTATTCGATATAGTAAAATTTCATCATGATATGAGAAGGTTCACTCCTCTCTTATTATACAATAGACAAATGAAAGTGTATTTACAGTTTTTATTTAACAACCTTATAGCTTTTATTGCTAATATTTACATAATTCAGACTGTAAATTTTAGCAAAAGATATTAAAACCATGTCTCTGCTTTTAAAAATAACAAACCTGAAAGATCTAATGTAGCTAAACACATTCTGAATTGTACCCACAGTTTGAATAAAATAGATGAAAATGTAGATATTCTAAAAGTTTGTAAGAAGAGTAGGATTATTAATGCTTGGGAAGAGTTATTTATTTTTAAAGAAAAATTTAAGGATCGTGATAAACTAATGAATGAACAGGTTAATTTTTATTCCAAAATAGTTTTTAATAATGTATTTTCAGAGATTAAAAGAACAGAAGTAACAGCCAATAGGTATTAGCAAAAAATATGACAGCAGCGCCATTTTGACGATTCTAGCCAATGGAGTCACGTCATCATAGGCCTATAAATTTAGTTGTTGAACACCATTTTCCATTCTTTTGTGAATCCCTCTGGTCTGAGGAGGGTGAGCGTGGTACACCAAAATCGATCACCATAATATTTGTGCATTTTGTACTTCTATTGTAATTTATTTTTGCATTTTGTGTTTTTATTGTAATAAATTTGTGTTGTGTGATGTTTACTTGGACTGTAGTTTTTATTTAGTATACTACGATCAAATCAACTTTAAACTATAGTTATATTGTATCATTACTATTTAGTTACTATACATACATACATAAGTTTATGGTTGTTGGAAAATTATTACGTCCCTTTATTTATTAGTGGTTTATGGACAGTTATTTAATCAAATTAGTTTGAGGGAACTGTGATTCTCTGATATATTCCTGACACATGGAGTTGTATTGGACATGCTTCAGTTATGCTGTTTTCTCTCTGCTTGATGATTGTTGGACCTCGTTGGGTAGTCAGCGAAGGTGTCCGCGTCATACGTAGAGGCTGGAGATGGTCCCCGTCGACCCGGTGCGTCTGTCCTAGCTACCCTCTTGGCTCTTCACTTTTTCAGGCTAGGCTGAACCCTCGTGGTTGTCCTCTTCTTTCTTCACCCTTGATAGCAGGTTTAGGCTGATTTCTCTTCTGTTGCTGTGGGTTGGTTGGCTCAAAGTCGAATTCTGAAGCTTGTGGTCAGGTCAGGCTGAAAAGTTCATCTCCTTTGGCATCGACCCTTTTATGTTAGAATCCGACTGGTGGTAGATGAAACCTCCTTTGTACTTGGAGTGCACCCTGAGTACCTCGACCTTTACTGTTTCTTCTTCAGACTTGACTAACTCTCTCGGAGTTCCCTAGTGTTCCTTCGATACTCTTTCCTTTTCTAAAACCATCCCTTCCACACTAGGTAATCACTACCAATATTTCCATATCTAATCAGATTAGATAATTACCACGTCCCCTGATTCCATTCGTCCCCCTGGTAGAGTCCCCCACTGGTTGATCCAGTGTCAGCGGATATCTTAATGGCCGCCTTTTGGTGAGTATTCAATAATTATTCTAGACCTTAATCATCATTCCCACAGTTGCTGGACTTTGTAAACTGATCCTCAAGTGTTCACTATCATATTTCCCAACTCGTTCCTGTGTCATGTAGCTTGCATTGTTTCCTCTATTTCCCAGAACACATATTCTGAAAGAATCAAGATATTTATTGGCCATTAAATAATTTATAATTACAATAGGCTTTGTCAGCTTAAATCTAATGCCATATAGAAATCTAATCAATATTTGTTAAATGTTAAAATACAATACATTCTCTCTGGACCTCCAAAGCCAACTGATCAAACTTACGCTATCAAGCTGATTTCAGCAAGTTGAAACACTCCCTCCCCTACGTGCTTACAGTGAAAAATATGAAAGATTATTTCTCTTTAATTCCCTTTTTACTCAGAGTAAAAATTATAAATTTCGTTTTTTTATTTTTATTTTTATTCTTTAATTAATAATTTTGTTTTATTATACTTCTTTTATTTAGTTATTAATATTTTGTACACTGTAGAAGTACTGTGTGGTCAACGGAACCAAAAGCTTTACTTACATCACAAAATATAGCCTGTGCAAATTATTTATTTTCAAAAGCATGAAGAACACCCTTTATTAAATTATCGATTGCATCAATTAATTGTGGATTTGGCCTTTCTGAAACCAAACGGAGATGAAGATGTTATTATTTTCAAGAAAGTGACAGATTTGGTCATAAACCGATAATTCAATTATTTTTGACAGTATTAGGATATTTGAAATGGGCCTGTAACTGTGAGGTTGAGGTCCTTTTGTATAAAGTCATGTAATCCTAGATACTTTCCTTTCTGTTAAGCACTGGTTTATAGTAGTTGTAAGAGTGCTACCAGACCCAGAATAATTGCTTTTAATACATTATTAGACATATTGTAAATGTCAATATTGAAAGAGTTGTTTAAGCAATTAAGAATTGTTGCGATATTAGTTTATTTAAGAAATATATAAGATAGACATAGATTAGATATATAAGAAAAAGACATCACTTAAATATCTCAAATCCTACTAACCCACCCACCCACACACATACGGTGGTATTGACCCACCCATACACGTACGGTAGGATTAATTTTATATTTTATTATTTAGGATTAAAATATTTTTAATATTTATACCATGAATTAATTGTAAGCTATCTTAAATGAAAATATAGGAGTTGAACTATTGGAAGATTATTAAATGTCAACATCTTGTAATTTCTGAAGAACCTTCTATTTTACACTTTCATTTTTAGGCATAATTTAGATAAACTGTTGTAGGATAATTTTGAGAGTTTTATTTCACAATAAATAAATAGTTTTTTTTTAACTAGTTTCCAATCAAAGCACACTTACAAGATATATATTCTGTGGTATCATTACTGTTTGAATTGTTACAAATATGTAATTAATGTTATAGACAAAGAAGGAAATCTTGGATGCAGAGCTGGATCTGATGAACAAACAACAGCAAGGAAAGGATGCAACTGAACTGAATAAGACGATAAATGAACTAAAAACTAAAGCCCATTACTTGGGAAAGCTCGTAAAGAAAAACAATGTTCAGCAGAGGTTATCTAGAGGAGGGGTACACTCTGGTAGGTCATTAAGGTAAGTTGCAGTATATCACCAAGACATTTACAAGTAAAGAATTGTAGGAAGATTACGATTAAATAGAAAGTAGATAAATTGATATGTAACCTTATGAAACTTGTTAAGGAAGGTCTCAACTTCAGAAATATACCAATTGTAAAGTCTAGAAATGGCCAATTACATAGTAAAGTAAACAAAGCAATAAATAATTAGAATAAATCGAAAAATACGTAACATATTTTAATGAATATTAGTACCCAGGGGGTTTTTAAGTCGCTAATTATGATCATCGAAAATATTCTAAATCAAAATGGAGGGTGGGAAATTATGATTTTCCGCCACTATCACGATTCTTACGAATAAAAGGTAAAAAAAATAGATATACATCCGTTGTTGTGTGTTATACATCCGTGGTTGTGTGTTTTTGAATCATATTTACATACTTATAAAAGCTGCTAATTACTAGTGGAATTCTGGCAAATCTGGAAAAATTAAGATAGTGGATGAAGAATATATACAAGTTATAATAATATAAATTTATATAAAAAATAATCAACAGGGGTTTCATAGGTCGCTTATTAGGATTTCAACTACAAAATAATGTTAAATTAAAGTGGTGGATGAAAAATCCTAGTTTTTCACTATTTTCAAAAATTGTATGCAAAAAGTAGTAAATAAAAATGTAAAAATTAAACTTATTTGCATATATATATTATATTTATGGATTCATAATAGTTGCAAATAAATTGTGGATGTTGCAGACACTTTTGAAAAATCAATCATGGTTGATACATTCAAGAAAATCATGATTGAACTTTTATTAAAAATAGTTGACAAATGAATGTTTAGGTCCTTGATCACAATTTTAGCTACATAAAAATATAAAACAAAATCGGGAATGGAAAATCTTGGTTTTCCAACATGTTTCACTACTGCTATAAAAAAGTATTACAAAAAACATGTAAACAACCATAATATTATGGTTGTTGACAGCTATCAATTATCAAAATTGAAAATATTGTATCCAATTGTTATCTACTGATTTTAAAATAATATATAATATAGCTGTTTATACGTTACCCCTTCTTAACATGTATAAACCCTAGGATAGTTTATTTGAACTATAGTCTATATGGGCACACAAAAATAAATTTGAATCTAAAATCACAACAACAACAAAAAAAGCTAATCAGCAGTTAAGTCTCTACTAAAAGAAAAACGGATATCAAAGATTTTTTCAATGTTTAGAGAAAGGCGATTTGCTGCACACCAGTCTTTTAGGACTAAGAAACTACTACTAAGGGTGGATTCGAGTTCAACTTTAGAACACCTTAGGTTCAACAGTTGACTTTTAAACCTAAATCATCTGTAAAAAAGAATACCATCACTATTTACATTATCATAGATGGCAGGTCCTTAATGTACTCATTAAAAGGATTCGTGCCAAGGATGGACACATGAGGGACACAACATTCAACTAATCTTACCACTGGTCAAGACACCATCCTTGAACATAAATTGAGTCCTATCATTTAATTAATCACAAACTAATTTGACTAAACTTAAAGGAAACCCATAAAAGGTTAGTTTATCACCTATAATATTATGTTGGATGGTATCAGAGGCCTTTAAAAAATCATAAGACCTAAAACCAACAACAGCACCCTTTTCTAAATCATTAACTACATAATAAACTAACCTAGCCACAGAGTTGCATATATTACTACCAGGTCGAAACCCATATTCTTTATCTGTAAAAATGTTGTTATGTTCAAAATTAGTGGACATTTGCTCACACATTATTGATTCAAATACCTTGGACACAATGGGGACAGTGGAATTATTTTTCGCAACTTTTACGCCTTTCTTATACAATGGTTAATTTGGGGCTGCTTTGTCACTGGTCTATACAGCTGCTAAATATAGTGCTCCCGTATGGCTAAATAGTGTTCACACTGAAGCGATCGATGTCAAACTTAATAGAGCCATGAGAGGTATTAGTGGCACTCTCATGTCAACTCCACTTCCTTGGCTCGCGTTGCTGTGCAATATCATATCTTATCTTATCTCATCCAGAGATAAGACGTCAAGAGGCACTACTTAAAGAATTCAACAATATCTTGAGTGCCCCGCACCTCCCCATTACACAGGATCTCCCACATCAGAACGGTCACTTAAATTCTCGAAAGCCACCTCTTCGTACTGCTTTCCAGTTGAGCATATCAAATTTCTCACCCAATTTTAGCTGGGCTGTAGCGTGGAACAGTTTTGATGGACGAAATAAGTTCCTTATTAACAAAGCGTCAGTACCTGTAGGTGGGATGAACCTCCCTTGTAGGGAGTGGACACTCTTGCATTGGTTCTGAACTAGCGTTGGCAGATGCAATTACTGGAAGTATAAATGGGGATTGACATAATCATAATCATCTTTATTGTCATCAGAATACAATAAGTATTATTGACAACGTCAAAGTCACGGTTATAATACCAGGTCAAAAATTTTAAAATACTAAAAACTAACTTACTGACTATACTTATCTCATAACAACGATTAATCAAAATTACATTTTAATTGAAGTACAGAATTAAGTTTTTACTACATAGGGTAGTAAACTACAGCTAGCACCTAAATTTATAAAAGCAGGTGATGACTGTAGAAAAACATTTAACAGTAATTACATTGAGGAAAAAACTACAATTGAATGTTTTCAGTTGAAAAAAATTCATCAAGTGAATAAAAAGGATTATTTAAAAGCCAATTATAGAATTTTCATTTGAAAATTTCACAGGGGTATTTATTTATTGTCAAATGGAGAAAGTTATAAACTTTTAACGCTACAACAGTATGACTGTTTTGTGTTTTGCTGAGTCTATGATAATCTATCATGGTAGTATTTCTATTTCTTGTGTTATAGTTATGCTGGTTGGGTTTTAATAAATTCTGATTGTTAAATAAATGATGAGGTCATATATGTATAAGTTTATTACTATTTGTATCCCTGATGCAATAAAAAGTGGTTTACAGTGATCAAAGAAGTTTGAGTCAGTTAAGATCCTTACAGCTCTTTTTTTGTAGAATAAGGATATCTATAATTTTACTGCTGTTACCCCACAAGATCAAACCATACCTAATAAGGGATTGGAAAAATGCAAAATAAGATACTCTTAAATAAGTTTTAGGAACAGTATCTCTGAGACGTTTTAAAAGGAATATGACTAGAAATCCTAGCTGTTATGTGTGTTATATGTGCATTCCAATTAAGATTACAGTCAACATGAATTCCAAGGAACTTAACTGTGCTGCAAAATTGATCTGTGTTGTCTGAAAGGACTGGTCTAAGACAGAAAAGAATATTTTGAGTTTTATTGTTATTTAGTAGAAATCCATTTGCTTTAAATCAAGTAGAAGCTTCTTCATAAGTCTTTGAGACAAGTTGTCGTAGTTCATCAAATGTAGGACAGGCATTTATAAAAGTTGTGTCATCGGCATAAAGAATTGTGTTTTTCGCATTGACATAAAAAGGAAGATTATTAATACTCATTAAAAATAAAAAGGGCCCAGGACCGATCCCTGAGGTACACCCCATTTTACAGTTACTTCTTTGGACCATTCTCCATTTACAAAAACGTTTTGCTTACGGTTTGCAAGATAAGACTTAATAAACTGTAACGATGACACAAAAAAACCATAATGTGGAAGTTTAAAAATTATATCAGAGTGGTTTACACAGTCAAAGGCCTTACTTAAATCGCATAAGGTAGCCTGTGCAAATGACTTATCTTCAAATGATGAAAGCACCTCTCTCACGAAGTGATCGAGGGCGTTAATTGTAGATTTATTTCTCCTGAAGCCAAATTGGGATAAGTTAAATATATTGTTAATTTCTACATAATTAATAATTTGCTCCAATACTAACATTTCTATTAATTTTGAGAGGACTGGAACCAATGAGATGGGTCGGAAACTGTCTTGTAAATCTTTCGGTCCTTTCTTATAAAGTGGCAAGACTCGCGAGATTTTTAATTCTTTGGGGAAATATCCAGCCTTCAGACAACTATTAATACATTCTGTTAAGAAAGAAAAGAAGGAATTATTGCCTTTAAATTATTGGCAATAGATCAGTCATGTGATTGCGGGGAGTCTATCCAAACAATGGATCACATAGTTACCGAGTGCCCCCTGCACTATTTTATGGAGGGCCATCATGACTTTTGGATATTAATCCAAATATATATCGCAGCTTTTTGAAGCTAACAAATGGTAGCTGACAACAAACTATACGATATATATAATATATATATATATATATGTGCAATGGTAAGACTTCAGTGTTTTTAAGTTCTCTTGGGAAAACTATTTGCAACAATAGTGCTAGTATCAGTATCAATGAATTTAGACCATAAATATCCAGGCATTTACTATTATTTAGGCCAAGAATTTTACTTTAGACATTTTTAAAACTATCAGGACTAAAATTAAAATTTACATTTGCCTTATCCAGTTTATATAAATAATGAGAAATATCCTCATTACTAATAAGTATATTCCTACAAGTCTGAGACACAAAGTACAGTACAGTACTGTCAACAAAGAAATTATTGAAATTACCAGAAACATTGCTACTAAAATTAGCATTAGTTAATCCATTCACAATCTTCCAAAATTACTTAATTTTATTCTTTGAATTCTCAACTATTCTTTTATAATACTCTATCCTCGCTGTTTTTTTTTAATATCAATAAAACATGTATACTCTAAATTTAACTCATTAGTTTTAAAGATTTTAAATTGACTGTACAGTTTGAGACAGTGTTCTTTCAATTTACTCAATTCATAGGTATACTATTTATTGTCAGCTTTAAGTTCTGAAATATTTGAAGTTGTATACTGAAAAAGCTCTGTTATCAGCTTAAAAAAAGAGTTCCATGAATTTTTTTTTTATTCACACAGAAAAAAGTGTGCGTTTGACTTTGAAGGACCATCTGCTACAGTGAATATCTATACAACTACCACCTCCATCAATATTAGGCCTAGTTATTTCCCTTGTTGTTAGACAAATATTTCTTAAAACTAACATTTTCAATAAAATAATATTAAAATCTCCACAAATTACAAGGTTAAAGTCATTGTTAAAAATTGAACAAAGAATATTATATAAAAGTTGAGAAAATTGTTGAAGTAAGATACGTCATTATTGTAAAGCCTATAAATAGATAATATAATGACTTTCTCTTGAGTTAATGTAATACCCACAGCTTCACAGACCATTTCAATTGCAATTTCTTTAATAAAATTAATCTCTTTGAAATTCAGTTGCCCGACCCCTGGTCTCACGTAATCTACAGTAGAATGATACAGTTTTGAAACCCGGTAAAAAAGTAAAACGTACATCAATTTCTTTGAACCAGTGCTCTGCCACAGCAGCTACATTAATATTGTGATTTGAACACATTAGAGACAAATAATCTATTTTATTGCAAAAACTTTGCATACTGTAAACAATTTAAATTATCACAGTAAACAATTTAAATTACCATCCAGAATTTACATTAGGCCTAATGTTACAAAACTGACTGAAACAGAAAATAGGTCAGTATAAGTTAAACTATTTCTGAAAAACGATCACTACCAGAACTATTTACATTACTAGTTTCAGAAGTTGCTACCTTAAAATAGCTCGCTGATGTAGGGGTAGTGGTTGGTATTCGTCCATCAAAGTATGAGAAGGGGAATACTGGTGGATCATGATGTTGGTGAGTCTGGCAGTTTCTAACCTTAGGAGTAATGTCACACACTCTACTAACATCATGCATTAATGTAGGCCTACCTCCTGGGGCCGGAGGACTCAGGGGCTGATGTAATGTCAATATGTGAAACACACAGATCCGTTGAATTGCTAGAACTCCATAAACTCACCTCTCAGCAAGCCTTATTTTACCCGAATGAATGCATACCGTAATGGTGCGTGAACGTCTTTCAGCCAGAGACACATTTGAATAATCCTTAATCAGATTTACAAGAGCCTTATTTGTATTTTAAACTTCACTATTTATAAAAGACCAATTTGCTAGGTCATGTCTATTAGGTATACCAACAATCAATAGTAAATATCATTAACTAGTCAAGAATTTCTTTTATATTATTTATCACTTTTTGGTCTTCGTTTGTATCCACGTCATTTGTACCACAAAGTACAACTAGTATGCCTTCATTACTTTTAAGGATCTTTTCCTTTATACGTATACCACTATTTAAATATATTGAATAATACATTTTAACCATTGTTTGGTATAAATAACGGAACACGGTATTCAATTTATTGATTTAAAACATGTTTTCCTCATTTTCAACCTTTAGAATCCCAATACATCGAGGCCGCCCATATACATCGCGCCGCGGCAGTTATGGTTAGGTTAGGTTATTATATTGTAGAATGAACCTGTAATTTGTAAAAACATTCTACAATAGGCTATGCTAACCTAACCTAACCATAACTGCCGCGGCGCGATGTATATGGAAATATTTTGGGATTGCTGACACATAACGGAAAAGATCCGACATTAAATAGTGGTATACGTATAACGGAAAAGATCCACTTTTAATTTCACTCACTTTATTTTCTTTATTAAGTACATGTTCAGTTCTTTCTCCAGGTCTAACAAAGCCTACACTTTCATAAGTATTTTGGCATTTATTAACCCTCCGATGGTTTAGTACATGTTCAGTTCTTTCTCCAGGTCTAACAAAGCCTACACTTTCATAAGTTTTTGGCATTTATTAACCCTCCGATGGTTTAATGTAGATTTTTCAACCTTTACAACGTATGTGCCGTGGTTTACTGTCGAAAAATCAACCTTCGCTTTTACCGTTTATTACAAGTGTTCAATCTTCACTAAACATTGTATATAGTATGTTATTTGAAACAGCTGATTCCACTGTTCAGTCTGGTGAAAGTTTTATTTGGTTGGCGTTGGCCTAGACTAAAAAAAGTTACCACGGACTTGACAGCTGTGATTGTAGTGTTGTTATTGTTGTTTACTACTGTGCACATGTATATAGTTTTTTGTACATAACTTTTTTATTTTAGTAATAAAACCATTAAAAGTCTATATTTTCTTATTCAGTAATAAATTTTCCTTAAAATGGCTATCTTGGAATTTGTGTACTGTATATAGTAAAAACTTTGTGTGTCTGTAAAGTGTGAAAAACATTCTGGATTTTCTTGTTCTTCTCCTCTCCAGAAGTAAAAATCTCAAACTACTTGCTAAGTCATTTTGAAATACATTATATAATTCTATATGGTTTTATGAACAAAATGATGTATAATAAGTCTAATTTGGATAAAAAATAAATTTTATAAAAATTTAAAAAAAAGGCTGAACCATCGGAGGGTTATTAAGTCCATGGCTGTCAGAGCATAGTATTTTTGTCTTTTGAATATTAGAAAGGTGTTCAGATGTTTTTTTTTTTTTACTAGGCTTGAGTAGATTCTCCTTACGGAGTATTTCATTTGCATAAACATGAGCTTCAATTTCTACATTATTTCCTTCCAGTCCTGAGTTCTTTTTCTTCAAGGTAAACTTCATCATGATATTTTACCTCCATGTGTATGTTTTGAAATCAGTAGATCTATTATTGGACTTCAATTTAACTATTTCTATCGAGAACCAGTTTGCTTAAATTACTAATTTGTTTTCTTGTTTGTTCTAAGTCATTTCTGAGCACTTTTATAATAAATTTCAGATTTTCAATTTCTTAAGACAAGAAGGTAATGAGTTAATGATTTAAAGCTACATTCTCGCCTTCACCTGTATTGGGAGAGCTATCTACACTTGTAGATTCATCAGATGTTGTATTGACTTCCAATGGCTCACATTTTGTACAGTACCAGCTTTTTTTTGTATCATATAGAGCCTTAAACTCTGAAATTGTCAAATCTGTACATTTAAGATGATGCCATTTTCAGCATTCTCTTATGCACAAAACAGCATGACTATTTTTTGTCACATTTTTGCTACAATACCCACAGTAATATTTAGGCCTATTACACATACCAGATTTTTTTTGTTATTGGTTTTAGCCATTTTTATTGTAAAATTCAAAAGAAAATGCTTTGGGCAAGGTCAACGTCAAACATAAATTACAAGAGGCCAGTTAACTCAGGACAACTTTGTGTAACTAGGGTAGTTAAATGTTATTGTCAATAAATAACAATGCAAGAGTCATAAAACCAATCAACCAGAGAAAGAAAGCACACTTCAGCTAAAAGTTTCAATATTTAAAAGCGTACTCAAAGATTTTTAAACAACTGAAACAAGCATTACACAAATTTCAGGTTAACCTAGGTTAGGAAAAGTAATATGTACAAATCTTTAAAAATTAGGCAATAAAAGGCAAAAATTAATTGCTCCAGAGTTAGTATTCTGTTTATTCTTCACTTTAAGAGCACTTTAATGACTTTCCCACGTGACTTTTCTCAGGCATAGCAGACGAAACATCTGAATGCGCAACAACCTACATAACCTACTACTATTACAATACTTTGTATTAGCCTACACATTCTGTAAAAACTAAAAACACTTCACTTGTTATCAAAGAGACATTTGATGATTTTATTAACACTATAAACACACAACAAGCAATTAAATCGACAATATTAACTCAAAACAACGGCTACAAACTGCACAATAAAGCTATATATATGTAAGCTTTGTAAAAAAGAAATGTCGGACAGTGAGCGTTCACTTTCATTATACCAACTTTCCGTCTTCTACAAATGACGACACGGTTTCATGGAAACAAATTAAATATATCATGTGATTCAGCGTTTCATTACATTTTCAGTGGTATATGAATTGATATTCTGAAATTTACACACTCTAACGTGTGCCAAAAGTGATATCTCCAATCAATGGATCATCCATTGATTGCCGATCTGAGAGTTAATCACAATTTGCTACTCTGGCATAGATTTTTTCCAAATTTATTTTATATATCAGTTATAAAGCCATTTTTAGCATTAGAAAATACATTCTTAAAAATCTTGTTATTCATTTGAACATACTTTAAAAAATAGTTGTTTTTGTTCAGTTTTGATGCCCCGTGTAGAAAACGCTTCCTAGTACTGAAAATCTTGATGCCCAATGTAAAAAACGCTTCATATTACTGGAAATATTGATGCCCAATGTAGAAAACGCTTCTTATTACTGGAAATCTTGATCCCCTGAATAACCCAATTAGAAATAATCAGCTTTTCTTTGCCAATTTATTTTTTAAAGGGAAAACCAAGTTAATTAATGAAAAAATTTGCTTTGCATTTTAAAGTGTGATTGTAGCTTCTGCAAGAGAAAATGTATGATTACTTCATGTATATTAGCTTTTCTAACTTGGACATATTATTGTAATTAGATAGAGATTGGTTCAGTTGGTGATATCATGAAAATGTTCTGCAAGAAGGTTAAATTAACTAATTTAAACTTGTTTTGTTAATAGTTATGGGGGTCGAGGAGGGTTTAATCCTCACTCGACTGTTGACCATCGTCCAACCAAACTTCTTGTATCAGGATTCGAAAATGGTGATAAGGCTGATGTTCTTGAACACTTTTCTGTAAGTACCAATTTGGTTAGACAGTAAACAAAATTCTTTATTGTCTTGTTCATTGAGAACAGTACATGCGTCATTGATATATATTCTAAAGTTAATTAAAGATTACATTGTTTTATGTTACATGTTTTAAAATTAACTTTCTGATTACTCTCTTGTAATGGTCTCTGTAGATTAATGGTCTCTTCTGTAGATTAATGGTCTCTCTTGTAGCCAGGCGGTTAATGCTTTTTTTAGCTTTTTGGGTGGTTCTTTCTAGGGATGGGTCTGTCCCTAAAGTCGGTTCTCGGTTCTATTGGTTATTGACAAAAGAACTGGAACTAAGAACCGATGGGAAAATGGGAAAATCTCGGTTCTCTGGTCCCTAGAAAAATGTAAATGGGGAGATAGCTTTCACATCAGAAATGTTTCAAGTGTGAAAAGTGCTGATAAACAGAACAATCAAATGACATCAGGCCACAAGACAAACAATATATCTTTGTCAGAAAATATCTACTCGTACAAGGCCACTTCCTTATCAGTACATGATTTGGCTACGAAATAAACAAAATATCTAAGTCAGAAAATATTCGCCCATAGTCTGGCCACTTTCTTATCAGCAAGTGAACAGAGACAGAACATTAATGAATAGGAATTCACATGCAAATGCAGTGAATTAAAGCCATTCAGTTTTTGTTCAAGAGTTCAGAGTCCAGTCCTTTAAGCCTGAGGTCCACCCTTGTTTACTGTATCTTGACCCTTTCTTATCACTTCCAGCCTGATAAAAACCACTTATGGAAACATTTCATTCTGTTAACAAGTCATTTAACATTCTGAAATTAATTAGGCTTCTAGTTTTATTGTGTATTTTGAAAAATAAAAGGTTTTTAAGATGAACTTAAGATATTAGAGTTTATTTATTTAAACTTGTAATGAAAAAAACAATGCATGGACCTAGGGAATTGGATTGAAAAATAAATTTGTAAGATTGTATCAAAACTAAAAAAATGTGTCTTCAGCAGTTTTACTTTAAAATAGTTTTTATTATTGTTATTTAATTTATTATATCATTTTATTTTATTATTTTTTTTTTTTTACAAAGTCTTAAATTGGATTAATGTTTAAAGGATTAATGTTTTTAATTGCATTGACTTAACATTTACTGACCCAAAATAGTTTATTATTTCTTAAATTTAAAACAAAATATAAACTGTAATTTCTAAAAACATGTATGGTATTATTGGCTGTATAGTTTTTTTATGAATGTGAGTAGCATTTATATTTCCATAATTCAG
The DNA here is from genome assembly GCA_035578905.1 of Stictocephala bisonia. Taxonomy (NCBI): domain Eukaryota; kingdom Metazoa; phylum Arthropoda; class Insecta; order Hemiptera; family Membracidae; genus Stictocephala; species Stictocephala bisonia. The sequence continues at coordinate 841,416 of JAQJVL010000238.1, read as the reverse complement.
AATCATCACCAATTGAGAAAAGAACCAATAGTTAATAAAAATATTTTTTTTTCAATAATTACTCTTCTTCTTTTGTGAATCCCTTTGGTCTGAGGAAGGTGAACGTGGTTCACCAAAATCGATCACCATATTTGTGCATTTTGTGCTTATATTGTGTTGTGTGACATTTACTTGTACTGTATATATACCAACACATATTATGCTAATTTAAAAAAATTAATAAAAATAATTTGTTTAGATTAATTATATTATTATTTGTTTTTGCTGTTCATTTTTAACCTACTACAATTACTCTTATTTTTAGTTGTGGTAATTTCAATCAATTTTTATGATTTTTTTTTGAATAAATTTTACTACTAAGCCAGACCTAAAACGACAGGTTATTTTTCAATTTTCTCTAGGCTTATAAGTTTTGTAATTTCCTCAAGGTAAATTTCAATTGCATACTAATTTGGGCATTATATTCCATTTAACTAAATTGTATACCTTTTGAATTAAAAGTAAATTCTTTTTTTGTGTATAAAGTGTAAACAATCATACCCTGAGAATAAATAAAATGTTACCAATTCTCTAGTTATTGGAAATATTGTATGTTATTTTATAGATTTTTAGGGTGTATTATACTTCATATTGGAGAAATCGCCAAAATACTATGCACTGTTTTTACTGACTGATTCCACATGATTTTCTGATTCACTGGTATAAAGGTATAAGACAAATTTTCTCAGACTTTCTCAAAAAGTACTCAGAACCGAGAACCGATTTCAATAAAGAACCGAACCGGAACCGAAGTTGGAACCGACCCATAACTAGTTCTTTCCTTAGGTGTTCTGGAAGTTTGTTGAAATAGGCCGCTCCTTTATACGTTGATTTCTTTTTTGTGAGGCTCAGGTGGTGTAAGGAAAGTGTGAAGTTAAACCCATTGCGTGTTTGATATTGATGAAGATATATGTTTCTAGTTTACCTTGAGTGAACTGCATGCAGAATTACTTCTAGGATGTAAAGGTTCACTACATTAAGGATCCTCAATTTTCTAAATGCTTCTCGGCAGCTGTCTTGGTATTGGAATCCTTCCAGACATCTTATTGCTAGTTTTTGTAGTTTTTGCAGCTTGAGGACCCTCTCCATGTTGCAGTTGGCTGTTCCTCCCCATAGTGTTAGGCCATATCTAAGATGTGTCTCAAATAGTGAAAAGTAAGCGATTTTGGCTGCGCCTTTACTGCTAATTTGTTTAATTCTGTGTATTATAAATATGCTGGTGCTTAATTTTTTGCAAAGTTGTTCAATGTGTGCTTTCCAGATTATCTGTTTGTCGATTAATATACCATGGTTGTTTGTTTGGGTTTTTGTTTCTAGGTTGGTGATTGGAAAATATGTGTTTTTATGTCTGGTGGAGAAGTTAATTTAAACAGTTCTACTATCATTCAACACTACTTTGTTTGATATGCAGTACTGCTTTGTTGTGTTTAAGGTGTTGTTTAGGCTTCTGGCATGTTGTTGCATAGTTTTGTTAGATATTGTTGTCGTCTGCGTAAATGGTTGTATGACAGATGCGCTCTAGGTAGTTGGGCAGGTTGTTTGTAAGCAGTAAGAACAGGACTGGGCCCAGTACTGATCCTTGTGGCACTCCCATCTGTATGTTGGCTGTTTTTTAATGAATTTTTTCTAGTACGTTTTTTTTATTTTTTTTAAATTGAATTTCTACTAATTATTTCCTGTCATTTAGATAGTTGATAGTTCCAGAACTAGTCTGCAGTTTTCTCTTTTATACTCATATTTTTTAGTTTTTGAAGAAGACGTTTGTGATTTAAGCAGTCATTTTTTTTTTTTAAGTATACGAATAGACTAGTAGTAATAAGGCCTTCTTTTAATTTATCAATGACATGCTCTATTAATTGTATTAGGGCTGTGGTTGTAGATCGCCCTTTTATAAAACCATGCTGATGTTTGGTTAGTAGGTTATTGTATTCAAGGTATTGTAAAAGTCTTTCTAGTACTTTTTTTTTTGATAATTTTGGAGGAAGTGGATATAAGTGATAGTGGCCAGTAGCTAGTCATGTCAGTGGTTGGTCCTTTTTTGTATTTTGGGTTTACTTTGGCTGTTTTTAATTTTATAGAGAAAATTCCTTGCTGTTAGCATATGTTTATTATTGTGTTAGAGGGTCAAAAATTTCTTTTTTTACAGTTTTTTTTTCTAATTTTGATGAGATGTTGTCAAGGCCTGAAAAGTTTTTGTTTTCAGAGAGTCTATTGTTTTCTATACTTTTTTTTTTTTTTGGTTTAAACTGGAAGGTGTTGTTGGTAAGTAGCTGAATGTCCTGGTTTGTGGCATTTGTGGTGTCAGGTGACTGTTTTGAAGGGTTCTTTGTGCAATTGAGGAGAAAACTTATTAAAGCAGTCTGCTATTTCTACAGGGTTGTGTAGTATTTTTCCTTTTTTATTTGCCCTTAAAATGGCAGTCGTTCATTTTTAACAACATTTTTCACATGTATTTCAACGTATTTCACATCATATAGTATGTTTGGTCTGACATAAGGAAGATAACTAGGTACTATTAAAAAGAAGACAAGTTTATCTTTCTGATCAGCTCACTTCCTCACTTTTATTTTGATCCTCTTTGTTTTGCAGACATGATTGTTGATGTAATATGGTAATGCTAATGTAATAAGCTAATGCTGGTACGCTTTTTGATATTTACAAATATTAAAACAAATTCTATAAAAAAACTATTGAACCCTTTATATTTTCTAAAAGTAGACAAAATTTAACAACTTTTGGCTATCTTTGATTATAAAATTGTTTATATTTTTTTTATTTCCTAGGTATTGTCCCCACTTTTTTACAAGTTTTAATTTTATCTTTTTACTGTTTTACATATAACAAATATATACATTTTTTCAAGGTTAAGCATTTTTATTAATTCTGGGTTTTTGTTAGTAAATATCCAGTCAGTTGATTTTGATGTTTCATGAGTCATACATATGATAAGCCATTCTGGTTATAAAGAAGAACGTTAGACTCTCTACAAGAGAGAACTGTTTACTTTTTATATATTTTGATATGTGACAAAACACTTATCCCTGTATTAAATTAATTTTGTTCAAACATTTTATTCTTTATAATATAAAACATTATTTATAATTTATTTTCTCTTTTGTTCTAGACAAAACGTAAACTTTTAAACTAACTATGACTAAAAAATAATAATCAAAAAGTTAGGGGAACTGCACAAAAATTTTAATAGTTTATTATCTATTTTACTATAGGGATTTAAATATGTTAATACAAGAATTCACCTTAATGGATTCATTCAAAAATCTTAAAACAACATTATTAGTGCTGGTCTTCAAAAATGTATTGTTGTATAATTTAATCACAAACCATTTGGCAACAAATCTTTCACAATCACTCTTATTTCAGAACTGTTTGTACACAGTTTTACTGATGTCCAAATAATGTAATCAGTTTTGTAGTTACATTTTTTTATCAGTATTTGTCATTTCGCACTTTTCTTTGAGCAACTTAGGTTAAGTTTTTTGTTGACTATTAATAATATACATATCTTTAGTACAGTACAAGTAAACGTCACACAACACAAACCTGAAATATGAAATAATGATTTATTCCTTCAAATAATATATAATTATGAACAAAAAATTACAACTCTCGGAATTAATCAACCACAGTTTTCAGTAGTTGTGGTTGATGAGTCCAGTCCATTTACATAATCAACAGATAAAAATAGCTCACTGTGGCATCTGCTTAAATAGTAGTAATAATGATATATTTACATATATACAGGAGTAATACTACAAAAGTAGACTAAAACATTTTTATATTTGAGACAAATACCTAAATATATAAAATATCATACACACAAAATTTGTCATATATATGTACTTAGAATAATATAGACAGAATTAAACAAAACATCGAACAACCAAACAAAAAAACTATCAACCATCATAACTTTAAACAAATAAACAACAGGAAAAACATCAAATGAAAAATAAATACCTATTTAACACAGTGTTTACATCAATATATAATCTGTTGAAATAGGTTAAATAATGAAAATTATATATGCCACCGAATACTATCATTTATATTTCGAAAATACAAAAAAGGAGCAAAATCAGCTCATGCAAGATATTCTTCCAAAAAAGAAGTTTCATGTAAAGTAAACAACCAATATTTTACCCTTTTGCAAAAGGCTTTTAAATTTGGACTTCCTTTAATATTTGAATTTAGTTGATTAAAATTATTTAGTCCAAGATATAGATAAGAGTGCATGAATAAAAATGTATTAACTTTTGGTTTTTTGAATAGTCTTTGAATGTTGCTTCTAAGTTCAGGACGCATCCTGATTGAACCTCTATTTCCACTCCTTATATAAAATTGCTTTAGTGTTTTGAAAATAAACAAATGTTGTAAAGGCATTACACCCGTTTGACAATATAAAGGAAAAGAATGCTCTTGTCTATTTTTCTCAAGAATTAATTAAATAAATTTATTTTGAGATTTTCTTAAATTATTGATGAGATATTTATAAGTTCCTCCCAAGCATAAAATTCCGTACTGCAATCTAGACTGAATTAAGGCATAGCCTAATATAGAGAAATTAAAAGTTGTGTGTGACAAAAGTTTCTTAAAAAGAAGAATTTTCTAACGTTAAATTTAATCTGTCTGTGCAATTGTAATACAGTGAACTCCCGATTATCGGCGAGCGGATTATCGGTGTTGCGGATTAACGGGGATGGCCAAATAAAAAAATTAAATTAAAAAACGCTTTAGAAAAATGTAAAATACTACGCAATAATAAGACGAGGCAGGCTCATCCATGCGCGCACTATCTATAGCGATCGTTTACGCGTGGACACCCAGTAGAAGTGGCTGACCTTGGCACATAACCAGGTTATTTGCGGTCAAGTTCACTTGCTTTGTCACACACGTAAAGAATATTGCTCAGTTCAGTGCGCTGTTTTTATTCTATTTTCACTGTGAGTTTGTTTTCGTTCACGAGTTGACATACGTGAGTTGGTGTACAGTGTTTTGTTTAGTGCATTTTTGTGTTTACGTTACAACATTTTGTGTTTTTCTTAGTGCATTGTGTGTTTACAACATGGATACAAAACGGAAAAGAGTTGTGTTGTCTAATCAGACGAAACTAGAAATTATTGGGAAGTTTGAGAAAGGGCATACAATAAAGGCACTTTCAGTTGAATATAACTTAGGCGATACAACCGTCCGAAGTATAATAAACAAAAAGAATGAGTTTTTAAAGTTTGCAAGTTCATCTGATTCCTCTTCTGCTATGAAGCAATGGAAAAAAATGAAAAGGGCAACTTATTTGTCTGCTTATTATCGGCAAATTATTATCACTATTTCTGCGCTTCAACGTTATTTTCGAAACATGTAAGGTAGTTGTTTACAATATACTTCGTCTGCCACTGATGAGTCACGTCAGGCGTGGCAGTGGCACGCTCCATTGTTTTGAGTTCACTGTCGTCTGCCACCGTGAGTCAGTTGTATACAGCTGTGTGGAAGTGCTTATCGACTGATTTACAAGATGGATAAACGGAAAATATGTTTGTATTAGCGTAAATTTACATAGTTTTTAGATACTGGTTATTTTTAAACCGATTAAAGGTCATTTTAGGCTATTTTTGGATTAACGGGGAAATCGATTATCGGCGATCGTTCTGCCACCCATTATCGCCGACAATCGGGAGTCCACTGTATGTGTTTCTTCCAAGATAAACACATTCATCAAGATAGACCCCTAAATATTTGAAACTGTCAACCTTTTCAACTGGTACGTAATTACATCCAGTACTACCCTTACAGTCAATAGAGTGATAATATAATGGATAGTCAAAATTAAAGCTCTTGAAACCAAAATTAATAAATTTAGTTTTTGAAACATTAACTATCATTTTATTATTAATACACCAGTTTCTCAGAGTAATCAAGTCTTTGTTCATTTCCAAATATACAGTTTGTTTGTTTTTGTTTGTATAGTTATAAGTGATGTCATCTGCAAATGCACTTATTCTTCCAATAAAATGTTGTTTTAGTAAATCGTTAATAAAAATTATAAAGAGATTTGCTGAGAGTACAGCACCCTGAGGAACACCCCTTTTTATAACAAGCGGGCCGCTTAAATTGTCTTGTATTTTAAACCGTTGGACCCTACCACTAAGATAACTCTGAAACCACTGCTTTGCCACACCCCTGATACCAATAGATTCCATTTTTTCTATCAAAATGTCGTGGTCAACTAGATCGAATGCCTTCCTAAAGTCAATAAATAAACCTGATGTTTTCATGTTTTCATTCAAACTAAAATAAATGTTATTGACATAATTCAATAAAGCATCCTCAGTTGATTTTGCTTTTGTAAAACTGAATTGAGCTTTATGTTGAAAATTTATTGAGTGAAGATAATGGATTAACCTTACTTTCATACACTTTTCAATTATTTTAGGAAAAACGGATAATAAACTAATTGGGCGTATATTATCAATATTGTAAGAATTTTTCTTTTTCAAAATTGGTATAATTATACTATTTTTTAGTAATTCGGGAAAAACGCCAGTAGAAAAGCGTAAATTTATAATGTAAGTTAAAACTGGAGCAATGATCTCTGAAACATGCTTAATTAAAGCAACTGGTACTCTGTCAAAGCCAGTGGATTATTTATTTTTTAAATTTTTAATAATCTAAAATTTCCCATTCATTTGTTCTATCAATAAAGAAGGAATGTGGTAGATCTGGACTGTCATGCATTTGAGTCGCTGCCTGGCTATTGTTATCAGTGAAATTCTCAAGTCCGATAAGGTGGGTGTTTATTGTGTCGGCAATTGTTTGCGGATCACTTATACATTCCCCGTCCTCTAAGACTAATTTGCTTACACTTTTACTGTTTTCACAACCTGTCAATTGATTTATAATTTTCCAATGTTGACTATTATCCCCATTACAATTATTTATCAAATTAGTATATAATTATTCTTGGTATTGTCTATATCAAGTTTTAGGGTATTACAAAAGGAATCGTAATACCGTTTACAAACTAAATCATATGGTCTCCTTTTTTGTACTTTATACAACCTTTCTCTTTTTTTTTAAGTTTATTTAGAATGTTACTAGTTATCCATGGACTTGGAATTTTAGCTTTACTTAGATTACTGTTATTATTACTAACTGATACATTTCTACCAACTATTTCACTAAACAATGTGTGGAATGTTTCGTAACATTTATTTACGTCGTTACATGAATAAATTGAATTCCAATTAACTTCAGATAGGTTAAATTTAATTTTTTCATAATTATATATCAACCTAGTTATATTTTTATTTCTTTTTTCTCTGTTGTCTGAAACATCAGCAGTCAACATACAATGATCTGTGATTGCTATGTCAAATATGGCTGTTTTGAAAATTTCTAAATTTTTAAACCTTACAAGAATATGATCAACACAACTTGATGAATTTGGTGTAATACGTGTTGGCTGATCAACCAGTGAATAGAATCCACTGTTACTAACTAAATTATAATATTTTCTAACATAACGGTAATCGCTCAATATGTCAATGTTGACATCACCTATTGTTATTGTATTTAAATTTAATGATTGTAATTCTGCTTTAAGCTCTTCAATAAAGTTAATTTCAGAAAATCTTTGCATTCTGTATAAAAAAATTAAATTAAACCTAAATCTTCCAACTTTTACTTCCAACAATAAACAATCAGCTGTTATCATTTGACATTCCTTCTCAATTATTTCATAATCTTCTCTTACATAACAAACAACACCCCCAGCACGATATGAGTTATTACAAACAACACCCCCAGCACGATATGAGTTATTACAAACAACACCCTCAGCACGATATGAGTTATTACAAACAACACCCCCAGCACGATATGAGTTATTACAAACAACACCCCCAGCACGATATGAGTTATTACAAACAACACCCCCAGCACGATATGAGTTATTACAAACAACACCCCCAGCACGATATGAGTTATTACAAACAACGCCCCCAGCACGATATGAGTTATTACAAACAACACCCCCAGCACGATATGAGTTATTACAAACAACACCCCCAGCACGATATGAGTTATTACAAACAACACCCCCAGCACGATATGAGTTATTACAAACAACACCCCCAGCACGATATGAGTTATTACAAACAACACCCCCAGCACGATATGAGTTATTACAAACAACACCCCCAGCACGATATGAGTTATTACAAACAACACCCCCAGCACGATATGAGTTATTACAAACAACACCCCCAGCACGATATGAGTTATTACAAACAACACCCCCAGCACGATATGAGTTATTACAAACAACACCCCCAGCACGATATGAGTTATTACAAACAACACCCCCAGCACGATATGAGTTATTACAAACAACACCCCCATCACGATATGAGTTATTACAAACAACACCCCCATCACGATATGAGTTATTACAAACAACACCCCCATCACGATATGAGTTATTACAAACAACACCCCCAGCATGATATGAGTTATTACAAACAACACCCCCAGCACGATATGAGATAAAACACTTACTTATTGCCTTAAAACCAGGTATTTTATATAAATTTAGTTCTTCACTACTGATCCATACTCCACTTAAAATTATAAAGGACAATTTATTTTGTAATTTTTTTAATTTCCGCGAGAAACATATTAAAGTTACTTCTCATACTTCTAATATTTATATATATACAATATTTACATTATTAATGGAATCAAAGAAATCTGATCTAGGCTAGTGTATGATTTACATGAATGTACTATTTTAGACATTTAGTTTGTTCAATAAGTAGTTAAAAATAAAATTAGCTTTTTCTAAACCAAAATACTGCAATAAATAACAAGAAGAAGAAATTATACATTCTCTTAATAGTTTAATTTATATTTCGTACATGCTTAACCGTTAAGATCACTAAGCCTGCTTATTTTGTAACATCTTTCCCCGTCATTTTTTCTTACATAGAAGTTTCCCTCTCTGACCCATAGATATTTGTAGTTTCTTTGTTTACATTTTTCCCATAATTGAGCTAGGAACACTTTATTTTCTGGCGACAAGTGTTCATTTAAAAATATACGGTGACTTGGAGATGATTTGTTTAGCTCGTTTGCTGTCATTCCTTTTTTTCCCTTAAAGATGGCGATCCAGGCTGCTTTCTAACCACAAGTTTGGAACTGTACGATGAGTGACGGCGCCTTGTTTTTCTTGAAGGATGGGACCTGATGGACTCCATGACCTCGTTGACGCGCAGCTCCTTGCCGATAGCTTTACCCACGTCTCGCAGTATGCTGATAGGGTCTTCTCCAGATGTCATAGGGAGTCCGCTGATCTCTAGGTTGCATCTTCTTGAGTATTGTTCCAATCCTCGCATCCTTACTTGAAGACATGATACTTCATCGTTGAGCCGCTTGTTTTCCTTCTTCAGATCTTCATTGCTTTTCCTCAACTCAGCAAATTCTTTCTTCATCTCAATCATTATTTTATTGGACATATCCATTTTATCAGATAAAAATTGAATGGTCTGTCAAAACTCCTTCGTCTGAGAAGAAAAAGTTTTCAGCTCATTGAAAACATCTTTTTTAAATGACTCGAAAACTGAGACCAGAAACTCCTTAGTTAAAGGGGCTGTTTCTGTTGAAGACTTGCTACTCATCACATTTCCACTCTTTGTTTCCAGCTCGGTATTCACTCCTTCGGTTTTTACACTCTGGATATGAAAATACCGGCCACAGGATCCACTATACTTAACTTATAATTTACACTCTAACTTACAGATACCACAAAAAGCCGCCATATTAAGTTTTATAGCATAAAACTAGTAAATTAAACCTTGTCACAACGTGTTTAAACACGCAATGGTAGCTAACCACAACACACAGATCGAGCTTGCCGGAGCGTACAAGGCCACTATCTTATCAGCTCGAAGGTCGGAGCTGGACTGAAACTCTGACTTTCGACAACCTACCACAATACAAGCACAAAATGCACAAATATATCACAATACAAGCACAAAATGCACAAATTATTTTGTGAATCCCTCTGGTCTGAGGAAGGTGAGCATGGTTCACCGAAATCAATCACCATAATATTCGTGCATTTCGTGCTTGTATTGTGATATATTTGTGCATTTTGTGCTTGTATTGTGGTAGGTTTGTGTTGTGGGATGTTTACTTGTACTGTATATATACCAACACGTATTATGCTAATTAAAAAACTATATTTTTAGTGTAATTCAAACTTATCTTAAGTATTGATGTAAATTTAGATTGCTGCATGTGCAGTAATATGTCGGTGATCGGATAGTGGCTACACCTGCTTCAAACTTAGCTATATGTACTCATGCCACTGCACAATGTTACACTTATCTTAAAATTAAACTGTCATCATCATTATTTGTGATACTGTTTTTGTAATAAAATATTATTCAATTGGTTAGTAACATAGCATCAATGGTAATTATTAGCAAGCAAACAGATGCTTCTAATTTGATTGTCATCAAATAATAAATAAAGTATGAATGCATCAAGGGACGTATTTATCATTCATACAGAACTTAAATATCGCCATCAATATTTAACTGACTTAAAAGATAAACAACAGGTTTTCAATGTTACCAATTTTTATATATTTCACATCTATTGGGCATCATACTTAACTAGCTGGACCAACTCCATGTATGTGTTTTTTAATGAATGATAGTAAACCTCTGGTGATTCAATTCCAGTTGCCTAAGGATTGTGTTTATATGTAAAAGTGTATTTATTTAAAATTACAAACTTACCCAGGAAAAGAGCTTTAAACTGTACAAAATAATTTATGATTTATAATGAACTATAATTTATTTTCATATAACAGTTTTTGTAGGATTTCCACTTTGTAATGTGCAAGTATCACATCACTAGCAATATAAATATTGTTATATTATGCTAACATAAATGCTAGTTTATAATCCATGTATTAAACTAGTTAGATACACATGCTGCATACTTATTCTTTTTGTCGCTATTGTCATCAACTGAGCTACAGTTTACAACATGATAATGGCTTGTGGCCCATCCACTCTCAACCCTTATATAACAATACACCATGTAGTGGCACTGCATTTTACTGCTTACTGCTAGTGATGATTGCAGCTTTAGCCTTAAAAAGGGTTCTTGTGACATTATATGTTGTTTTCTTATTGAAATAACCAAATTCCATTGCTAACAAATTAAACAAGTATTAGGTTAATAATAGTTGGTACAAATAATAGTTGTTTCACAAGATAAAATATTTTATTCATAAAAATATATTTCCATTAAATTATGACAAAATGCTTGGACAGCTTCAGCTGATTAAATAGTTGTAATTGTTTTTGTTATACTTTCAGAAATTTGGGGAAGTAGCTGAACATGTTTGGGATGAAGCTACGCCAGCTTTAGTTATTCAGTTTAAAACACGTAAAGATGCAGAAACGGCAATGGCTAAAGGACGGAACTTCCAAGACAGACTGATGTCAGTAACATGGTTTAACCCTACGCAAAACATGGGAATGAGGTACACTTTTGAGGAAACCTTAATTCTCACAAGCACTGTCACATTGTTTTCTAATTTGATATTTGATTTACATTTGGGAAGTTGGTTTTTATCTAATTAATGTAATCCTAGCTCTGTGGCGTAAGACAGATGTCCAGGTAGTGTAGGGTAAACTATGAATTTAACGTAAGTTTGCATTGAATAAAATGTTCATGTAAATATGAATAAATACCTGTCTTTCATCATAAACCTAAGGTTAAATAGAGATGTGTTGGTTCTTTAAGTTAATTCTTGGTTCTATCGGTTCGTAACAAAAAGACAGGGACAGGGAGCAGACAGGAAAAGGTTGGTTCTTCGATTCCAGCTCCAGAAAAAAAGGGAGGAGATGAGCTTTCATATCAGGAATTTTTCAGGCGGAAAAAGATCAACAATAGCATCCAGCCAGACCATGATCAAAATATATTTATTGTAGAAAATACCTGCTCATAATCACAGTCTACTTTGTTATCAACACTATGAAAAGAAAAAGGTAACGTCATACGATTAAGAATTCCGAAAGGCAGTAAATTCCATTTGATTTTTTTTTAAGAGTCCAAGTCGTCCTTCCCAGTTGAGCTCCACCCATGTTATTGTAGAGATGTGTAGTTAGTGAAATTTTAAATCTTATTTGGTTCGGATTGCTTGTTCTCATGTCAGATACGGTTCGGTTTATTTTTGTTTGGGATCAGAAAGTTATTGTAAGGAATAGTCGTGGACCGATTTGGGGATTTCCCTGATATGAAGCATAAATACATCCTAAAAGTACTGGTGCACCTTTTAAAAGTAAGAGTACTTTGATGTTTCATATAAAATATTTTGCAATGAAATAGTTTAAATATCATTACTACTCAGTTTATTTTTTCATTCTGTATGTCGTTCCGAATGGCCAGGGATGGGCACAATGGGGATTACTAACAGAGATGCGGCGAAGGAAGAACTAAAACCAATATAAAGGAAACAGAAGAACAAACTTTGGTTCACTAACAGTTGTGAAGATTTAATAGAGTTGAGGAAGAACAAGAAAAATGATCTTCTCAAAAACAAACTTAATGAAAATAGGGAGGAATACAAAGAACTCAACAAACAGGTAGTTAGAAAACTAAGAATGAAGAAACGTAAGTATATCACAGACCAACTGAGAAGAGCAGAGAAAGACAGTACTCATAACAACGCAAGGGAATTTTTCAGATCAATAAGATTTTTTAAGAAGGGATACATCCCAAAAATAGACAGTATGAAAGATAAAACTGGAAACCTGACTTGTGACAGAAAAAATTTTCTTAATATATGGAAACAATATTTTGAGCAACTACTGAATGCTGATAAAAGACCTGGTGAAGAAGAAGGAGCAGAAGATGAAAATAAATTAATTTTCCAACATGTGCAACCAAAAGTGGATGAACCATCGCTTAAAGAGGTGGAAGAAAGCGTAAGACAACTAAACAACAATAAAGCCCCAGGAAATGATGGCATTCCGGCTGAAATATTCAAAATTGGTGGAAGAGAGCTAAGTTGTATGCATATATTAATATTATAAATATGGAGAAAAGAAACAATACCCAATGATTGGAACGAAGCACTAATAACACCTATTTTCAAAAAGGGTGATAAGACAGAGTGAAAAAATTATAGAAGTATTTCTATTCTAAGATCAGCATATAAAGTATTATCAAAAATCCTCTTGATTAGACTGAAAGAGTATATAGAAGAAAATATTGAAGACCACCAAGCAGGATTTGTTCAGGGTCAATCTACTACAGACCAAATATTTGCCATAAAACAATCTCTCCCAAAATATTGGGAGTTTAATGAGGATGTTCACCTATTATTAATAGATTTTCAAAAAGCGTATGACAGCATAAATAGGATGAAAATGTATGAAAAAAATCAAATTTTTGGCATCCCAGACAAGCTTATAAAATTGACACAAATGTCAAGGTGATGGGATATACCCTATACTCTTCAACCTAGTCTTAAAAGATGCACTCAAGAAGACAAAAGATTTAAGGGCTGGGATCTATGTTGGATCAAAAGTAAATGTTAGATTTGCGGATGATGTTGCTCTTCTTGCTGAAAGTAGAACAGATCTGGAAAATTTAGCAAAAGTGCTCATTCAAGAAACCAGAAAGGTGGGATTGAAACAAACCAAGATAAGACAAAATATATGCATATAACCAGAAGACAGGGAATGAATATAATACAAAATATTAAATTGGACAAGTGGGAATTCGAAAAAGTTGAAAAGTTTAAATACATTGGCATAACCCTTGCACAAAACATGAAAAATGAAAACGAAATCCAAAATAGACTAGTTTTAGCCTCTAGGACATGTTGGGCCGGGGAGAAATTACTTAAATCCAAGATATTGTCTTGGAAAACTAAGATCAAAATCTACCATACATTAGTCCTCCCTGTGTTACTATATGGAGCAGAAACATGGACACTGACAAAGGAATATGAGAAGAAGCTTATTGTATTTGAAAATAGAGTATTAACCCTCCGATGGTTCACTATTTTACCTATGGTGGTTCAGCCCATTTTTGCCAATTTGCGGCCTTATTTTTAAAAATCTGTAAAAAAATTATTTTTTATCTAAATAGGGTTTATTATACATCATTTTGTTCATAAAACTATGGAGTATTATTATATGTATTTCAAAATGACTTAACAAGTAGTTTGGGATGTTCTTTAACGGAGAGAAGAGGAAGAATAAGGAAATCCACAATGTTTTTCACACTTTACACACACACAAAATTTTCACTATGTACAATACAAAAATTCTAAGATAGCCTTTTTGTGCAAAATTTATAACTGAATAAGAAAATATAAACTTGTAAGGACTTCATTACTAAAATAAATAAGTTATGTACAAAAACTATATACAGGCGCAATGGTGAAAACCGCTCAATCTGACTCACTCCCGCTGATGTGAGCTCTTCTTTTCCTGTTACCCCTAGATGGTCTCCAGAAGTGTTGTAATTTGGAGTCTCCAGAATCATTGAACAACTCCCTATCAATCTCACTCGTATGTAATTCAGACATTTTCACGTAAAAACCACTAAAAACGAAACATTATTACGACCAAAACAACGAAGATGCGACACAGTAGTAAACAACAATGGCGCGCTGACAGTTGTAACTGTCAATTATGGAATTGTATTTTTTTTAGTCTAGGCCAACGCCATCCAAATAAGACTTTCACCAGACTAAACAGTAGAACCAGCTGTTTCAAATGACATATGATATAGGATGTTTAGTGAAGGATGAACACCAGTAAGAAACGAAATAGTGAAGGTCGATTTTTCGACTCTAAACCATGGCAGATATGTTGTAAAGGTCGATCGTTCGACATTAAACCATCGGAGGGTTAAGAAAAGTGTTTGGTCCAGTATGCGAAGGAGATGTTTGAAGAATAAGAAAGAACAGAGAATTAAGAGAAATATACACTCACCCAGATATAGTAGCATTAGTGAAAAGTAGAAGACTAAGGTGGTCTGGACATGTGTAGAGGCGAGAAAATACCTCCATTATTAAATATATTGAACGATCTAACCCCCAAGTAGAAGACCCCTTGGCAGGCCAAGACTTAGATGGAGAGAACAGGTCCTCAAAGATATTCACAAATTGGGGACTACACCTGAGGCAGCAAAGAACGGAGCAGAATGGAGAGGCATTGTTGGCGAGGCCAAAAACCAACTTGGGTTTCAATGGCCAAGGAGGAAAGGTAAGGTAAGATGTTGTTCTGAGTGGCCAGGGATGGGCACAATGGGGATTAGATGTACAAAACTGATTAGATCACAATAACAAACACAGAATTAAACTGTGTGTTCAGGCATTTCTTTTAGTTTAACATACAATATTTCATTCATTATTGCGACATTAAAAGTAAACATTAACATCTGTTGTAAATAGTTTTTAAATACTATTAATTAATTTGAACATGTATTTTTTTTAAATTATTGTTATCAGTATTATATTTTCAGTAGTACTCTAAACAACGTTCTTCTAGGGAACATACATTTTTTACATTATTTGTAACATTTTACATTGTGCATTAATAAACTGTGTACATATATTTTTGATCCTCTGGCCTACGAATTATGTGATTTGTGGGATACAGTATATTTTACAGTTCAAGTGATACATGTATTGAAAGTTTTCATTCTCAAAACGTTCAGTTGGAGTTTTTGCTACAATTCTCTTCAAAACGAAGACAGCAGAATATTGTTGCCCTGTTGTCACCAAGTCTTCAGCCCTTGAAAATAAAGGCGACGTCCAACAAAGTCCAGCAATGAGAAGAAAGAGTGAGACTACCCAGTGACAGTACACAATGTCAACAACAGCTAATTTGAGTGAGTGACTAGGGTCCCTTTCGACGAGTTTCCAGTACACCAACATCATAATTAACGTTGTCCAAGCATTTAATTATTTAACATCCATTTAATATTTGATTTCATTTCCAAATCTTCATAATTAATAAGCCTCCTCTAATTTCTACTAATTTAAATACTCATATAAAAATGCTAGAATCACCAGGCCAATTAAAAGTGCTTCTCGAGTAAGCGAGGTCATATAAAAGCAAAACTTACCAGATTTAAAACCTTTTTTGAAAATCCTGTAAATGGACAAAATATCAGTGAATTAAAACTTAGATTGAAAAAAATTAGAAGAATCATGGACAGAATTTGAGTCTGTTCAAGAACGAATTGAACTATTAGATGATCAAACTGATTATTCTTTGGAAAGAGAAAATTTTGAAACACAATATTTTAGTCTCTTTTCCAAAGTAGACAGTCATATTGCAGCTTCAAACAGTCAAGTGTCAAACAATACAAATGAATCTGTCTTTAAAACTTCCAACAATCAGTTTACCTACGTTTTCAGAGAAATATGATGAATGGATGTCTTTTAATGACACTTTTTGTGCATTAATAGACAGCAATGAAAGAGTGACAGAAGTTCAAAAACTGCATTATTTGAAGGCTTCCTTGATAGGCGATGCTGCTAAAACCTAAAATAATATTGATTTGACAGCTGCAAACTATTCTATAGCTATTTTTTTTATTAAAAACGCAGTATCAAAACATAAAACTAATTGTACAAAACCATGTCAAAGCACTTTTCAACCTCCATCAGGTACAAAAAGACTTAATTATAAGTTTAAAACAATTATTAATTAATGTGTACACTCATATAAGAGCATTAGAGAGTCTTGAACAGCCAACCGAGTCTTCCGACACTTTAATTATTTACTTGATCACCACTAAACTTGATTCAATGACACAAAGAGATTGGAAACTTTAAACAAAACCTACTGAATTGCCTACATTAAAGGAATTGACTGATTTCCTTTATAAAAGATGTCAAATACTTGAAAACATAACACGAAACAGCCCATTAACTTCACAACCACATAGAGAGAAAACAAACAACACGCATTTCAGGCCACAGTGGCAACAAAGTTACAAACCTAAAGTTCACATTGCCATTCCTAGACAATCGTGTGTGATATGTAGTGGAGATCATGCAATTTATCAGTGTAAAGATCTTCTTCAAGCCTCTCACGATGATAGAATTAAAAACTAATTAAAGAAAATGTATGTTTCAATTGCCTTACCCCTGGTCATAGAGTTAGTGTAAATCCTCAGGTTATAAGAAGTGTGGAAAAAAGCAAAATTCAGCATTGTATTCAGAGGCTACCATACAACCAACAAATTAAATACAACAGTCAGCCACAAAAATATCAAATTGTACTAAGTCAATGGGTACTTACGTCAATACATCATGTGGAAATCCTGAGATACTACTATCAACAGCACTGGTGAAATTTTTCAATTCTAATGGCACATCAGTTACATGTCGTGCATTCCTTGACAATGGTAGCCAATCTAACTTCATATCGGAAGCTACATGTCAGTTATTACATGTTAAGAGAGAAAAGAGCATCACTCTCAGTTACAGGAATAAGTAATGATTCAACTCAAGTTTCATCCAAAGTACATGCCACTGTAAAATCACTTGCGTCTGATTATTCTACCCAAGCAGAATTCTTAGTATTACCAAAAATTTCAGGTCTTCTTCCAACATCCCCAGTTAAAACATCATCATGGATTATCCTTAATAATATCAGGTTGGCTTATCCTTCATTTGCAACACCAAACAAGATTGACATCCTCTTAGGTCAAGAGTATTTCTTGGATCTGTTGGGAAAGTGGACAAATCAAACATCCTCACATGCCTATACTTCAGAATATTAAATTAGGGTGGATATTTATTGGAAAATACAATGGTGATGGCAACAGAAAAAGTGATATAGCTACAGCTGGCCACTTAAACGTCTTGGATCGTATTGAAAACCAATTACAAGTGTTTAAAAATTGAAGAATGTGATTCTAAAACTCCCATGTCAATGGAAGATAACAAGTGTGAAGGCCTTTATGCAGTTCAAAGAGTGAACTGCCTTGATGGCAGATATACAGTCTCCATGCCCATGAAAGACAACGCCTTCAAACTTGGAACATCTAGACCTTCAGCTGAAAGAAGACTTTTGAACCAACCAGACACCCAGCGTCAGTACATTGAGTTCATGCGAGAATATGATCAATTGGGACACATGGAGCGAGTGACATCTGAAGATGAATCAAGTCAAGAGTATTTTCTCCCACATCATCCAATTATAAAGAATTCAAGCACAACAACTAAGCTGCGTGTTATATCTGATGCATCTTCAAAAACATCTACGGGAATTTCACTGATCGACATTGTTATGACTGGTTTAACTATACAAGATGATCTGTTCTCCATTCTCATAAGATTTTGTACACATATATATATATATGTATTGACAGCAGATATAGAGATGATGTACCACCAAATATGGATTGAACCAAATCAAAGACATCTAATGAAGATAGTATGGAGAGAGAGTCCAACGGATGAACTTCAGACTTATCGACTAAAGACAGTTACCTACGGGACAGCTTGTGCACCATACTTAGCCATCAAAACACTACAACAACTGGCCATAGATGAATATGACAACTTTCCCCAGGCTTCGGAAGTTGTAAAGAAAGACTTCTATGTCGACGCCCTACATACAGGTACTGATATCTGAAGGAAGCCATTAACCTACAAGCTAATTTGATCAAGTTGCTCAAGAAGGGAAGTTTCTACTTAAGAAAATGGAACTCAAATCATGACAACTTGTTGAAACACCTTCCTTCAAATTTACGAGATCAACATCCTCAACAATTCCTATCAGAATGTGAGTCAACTTCCAAGGTTTTGGGATTGTTGTGGTGTGCAACAGATGACACATTGAAGTTCACGAATACAATAACTAGAAATGATGATTAACTCAAACGTCAAGCTGTAACAAAAAGAATAACTTTTATCAACGATCGCCAAATTGTTTGGCCCCTTGCGCCTTGTATTGCCAGTAGTTATACCAGCGAAAATGTTCCTTCAAGAGCTATGGAAGACAAGGCTGGATTGGGACAAAACTCTTCCAAGTGAAATTTCAGAACTTCAAACACTGTCTCATCTCTTTGAATAAGGTTCAAATTCCCCGCAGTGTAGTTTCATTTGAGCCCAACAGCGATCTTGAAGTTCATGGATTTGGGGATGCTTCAGAAAAAGGTATATGGTGATGCAGTGTACGTACGATATACGAAGAACGGCTTCTCACAAGTCCGACTTCTCTGCTCAAAATCAAGAGTTGCCCCTATGAAAACGACAACACTTCCCCGACTAGAACTCTGTGAGGCAGTATTGCTAGCTTAGTTAATGTCTCAAGTGAAAAAATACACTTGGAAACAAAATAAATCAGTCTAATTATTTTTACTGGTGGACAGACTCGGGCATCCTCATAGCTTGGAATTTCATCCGAACCTGCACGATGGAAAACATTCATTGCTAATAGAGTGTCGAAAATTCACGACTCTACTAAGGGAGAAAACTGGAGACATGTGAGGAGTGAAGAAAATCCATCAGATTTAATTTCAAAAGGGATGAAGACAGAAGACATGATCAGTTCAAGTCTATAGTGGAATTGGCCCGTGTGGCTGATGGAAGACTCGTCAAGATGGTCAACTACAATCCTCAAAGTCACTCCTAACAGTAACCTCTTAGAAGAAAAGAAGAAGTATACAGCTGCATCCGCTATTGTAAAGACAAATCGTATATATTTTCCACAATAGAAAGATTTTCAACTCTCACAATGTTTTCAACGAGTAATTGCATACTATTTCAGATTTGTATATAATTGTCAACACGGAGACTGTAAGTCGACAGGTCCTTTGATGCCACATGAACTGACATATTCTCTTTAAAAAACTTATAAAAACCGAACAAGAACATTTTTTCACATCAGATTTATCAAGCCTGTCATCTGACCAAGAACTTCCAAGGAAAAGTAAGTTGTTGACCCTTCAGCCATTCATTGATGCTAATTGAGTAAATCAGAGTTGGAGGATGCCTTGATAACTCTAAATTGAAATATAACCACAAACAACCAATACTTTTTCCATTAGGATCACATCTCACTAAATTAATAGCCTTTAATTACCATATTAGGCATTTACATGCAGGACCACAAGCACTGCTAGCTGCTATTCGTCAAAGGTTTTGGCCACTGGGCGGAAGAAACCTTGCAAGACGCATTGTGCATCAATTTGTAGTTTGCTTCAGAGCTAAGCCTAAGTGGAGTCAGCCAGAAATGGGAAAGCTTCCAGCTGAAAGAACAACACCATCTCGACCTTTCGCAAACACCGAAGTCGACTATAGTAGCCCCATCTTCATTAAATCTGGACACACCAGAAACAGCAAAATTATGAAGAGCTACATCGCTGTGTTCATATGTTTAGCAACGAAGGCTATTCACTTAGAACGTCACAGATCTAACTACAGAAGCATTCTTGGCATCCTTCAGACATTTTATTTCTAGACGAGGTTTATGTCTAAATATATATTCAGCTAATGGCACTAATTTTGTTGGTGCAAATAATAAACTGAAGGAATTACAAAAACTTCTATATAAAAACCACCGAAGAAAGATCATAGATGCTACTGCAACCCAAATGATCAAATTGAACTTCATACCACCAAAAGCCCCACACTGGGAAGGGAAGCAGGAGTAAAGTGCATAAAGTATCGTCTAAAGAGAGTAATAGCAAATGCTAATTTAACTTATGAAGCCATACATACACAAGGTAGCCATGTATACTACCTTACCGTGATAGAGGTATATCTTAATTCCCGCCCATTAACTCCTATACCCACAGATCCTAATGACCCTAAACCATTGACACCTGGTCATTTCATCATAGAAGATGCTCTTACATCTCTTCTTAAACCAGACATTACAGCTATACCTAACAATCGTCTGTCACAATAGAAACGGTCCCAACAAATGATGCAGCATTTTTGGAGATGCTGGTCAAAGGAGTATTTTTCTCAACTTCAACAACGCCAGAAGTGGACAGCAGGAGCCTCAGACATTCAATCAGGCTAAGTCATGGTGGTCAGAGACAAGAACTTACCACCCATGAAATGGATAACTGCTGTAGTGCAGGAAGTGCATCCAGGAGCTGATGGTCCCGTCAGAGTGGTCATTGTGAAGACTGTTTCTGGACTGCTCAAAAGAGCAAGCAATCGTTTGTGTGTACTACCAATTGAAAATAAACAGACAATTAAATTGTCTGTATATTTAATATTGTCTGTATGTAATTAGTTATCATTTTTGTTTTATTTAGGAATGATTAGTCTACATATTGTAGTTTGATAATGTAATTCATAATTTAAATGACAGTTTATTTAATTTTTATAACTTGTCAATGATTTCATTAGGTTTTCAAAAGTAACAAATTTAATTTGTATCACATATTTATTATAACATCTACATTGATTCTTGTGCCATCTTTTAAACTTTATCAAAATTATTTTATTCAGCTGATTAACAGAATCACCTTTGTTTGCATAGTTATTTCTGTTTATTTATGCTTTAAAATGTTAATACAATTTAATTATTTCATTTGATACGTTCCTGTATATTGTGTTTGTTACTGTCACACTAAACTGTTTAATATTCTATTGCATGTTACTAATAGTTTTCTAATTTTTATATGTAACTAGTTTACATTTGTATATTTGTCTTTTGAAAGAGATCCTTTCAAGGCTGGCGGGATGTTAGGCATTTGTTTTAGTTTAACATATGTTACAATATTTCATTCAATATTGCCTCTGTAAAAGTAAACATTATCAGTTGTTGTAAATAGTTTTAAATTATGATTATTTTTAACATGTGTTTTTTTAAGCATTATTGTATCAGTATTATATTTTCAGTAGTACTGTAAACAAGTTTTTCTAGGGAACATACATTTTTTACATTATTTGTAACATTTTACATTGTGCATTAATAAACTGTGTACATACACAGGGGGACATAGTTCATATTGATATAAGTTTATCAAGCAATGCATATAGCTACCGTAATTTATGTGCGGTTGTCAGTGGAACATTCCCTCACAGATGATGCATCTATTAGTTTTTCGACAATTATGTTTAGATCCGCTTGGATACAAATATAATAAGAATTGTTTTGTCTACTTGAAATAATGAAGCAAATTACTCTATTAAGATTTTGTTTATGAATACCACTGAGTTAGAGCCATAGAGTCCCTTGCCAAAAATTCAACACATATGAATTACTAAGTGAAAACAAACAAGATACCATTGTGTTTTGCTGGTAAAGGTTTTGTATAAAAGATGGAATTTAGACACCAGATGCTCTTTGTCAGACAGGAAGTAATATAAGTTTCTTGATTAGCATGTTACGTGTTGGTATATATCATATAAATTAACATGTACGTCTCACAACACTATAATGACTAGATGTTGAGTCAAATATTTGACTCAACATCTAGTCATTATAGTGTTGTGAGACGTACATGTTAATTTATAGGAAGTAATACGAAGGATAAACAATAGTATAGCTCAAAAGGGACTGGACTCTTCAACAACAACTAAATGGCATTAATTTACTGCATTTGCATGGCAATTCCTAATTGTATAATGCTGATAAGGTTATCATATAATGCTGGTAACCAAATGGCCTGACTACAGAGATATAAAATATCTTTGTACAAATTGTAAAAAGATATTTTGTTTATCTTGTGCGCAGATAAATTTTGTTTGATTGTTCTGTTTATCAGTACCTTATTCGGCAGAACAGATTGTCTTTAGGAACTGACCCATTCCTATTTTCTATATTCTTTGCTTGTATTACTTGCTTATAATACAGGTGATAGAACTGAGAGCAAGTAATATCTTGGGTATCAATAAGAACTAACTAACCTTAAGACTGGTAAAACGTAACACCTGCAGTTTTCATAGGACTTATTGTTATTGTGAAAGTGAGAGGGGTGGACACTGGGATTTTCCTTGTTTCACCATCTGGCCGGATCGTTGACCGCATTCATTTTATAGCTATACAATACATATTGATGTGATCCTTTTCTGCAATATGCATAGAAAAATAAAACTTACTATATCACGATAATCTTTTATTCAAATATAAAAATCAATTACTGGTTAGCCAGTATATTAAAATTGATACAACATATCCAATGAAAAGTACTTTATTGAATAGATTTAGAGTTTATATATATAAAAATATATATATATATTTTTTTTCTTTTTTTTTTTCTACGTCAGTGGCATTGTTTCCTAAGTTTACAAATGTTGTTATGGAACACAGTCCAAACCTCTCAAACTAATGTTTAGTGGACCTCCCTAGATGGGAACCCGCGATGAAGCAGAAATGCTAACCACTAAGATAGCAAGAGGCCTTTATTAATTTTATTATTTATATTTTAATTTAAGATATTTTCCAATAAAAAGCTTGAAACTAGATGTTAATAGAGTTATTTTTGATAATAACCCTCTAAAAGGAGAAAGACGCTGTAGCGTCTATCTCCAACCTTTCACATGTAGCAAAGACGCTGCAGCATCTATCTACACTAGCCTTTTTTATACACATCATCACAATTCTATTCTGAGTCCATTGAATACAACTACAGTACCGTCACGGTAGTCCGAACCCATGGTAGTCCGAACCCACGGTAGTCCGAATCACGCGGTAATCCGAACGACCCTCCCGGCGACTTGCAAACAGCTCTTTTCGTTGCACGTCTCAACTTGTTAGTTTTGGATACGAATAGTAACACTGACAGTACTGTTGTTCTAATATGTGGTGTTCAATTTATCATCAGAATGTCAAATAAACGTAAACACAACTTTAAAATTACAGATTACTTTAATAATTAGATAAATTTTAACTAGTTTAAATTGTTTGATTTTTACTTGCTGTATGTAAACAGTTTTAAATGATATAAACATTTCCTTATAAGTGAACTCGGAAGTTCTAACGCATACGTATGTAAATAGTTGGACTTTTCATGACTGTGCTTGTCTAGCTTATTATTATGTTTATAAAATATTATAATTTAGTTTATTATTTCATTTAATGGTGATTTTATTGAATAATTAGCATCGTTTTCTCAAACCTTGACAGTCCGAATAGGCCCTTGCAAACAAATATTCGGATTACCGCAACCGTACTGTATTATGATTGTTGCAAATATGAGTTAATAAACTTTAATTCCATGTCACTGTTGACATGGAACAGGAGAAACAGGAATTAAATTTACTTTAAGATTATAAAAAAATCAAATAATAAAGAGATCAAATTTAAATACAAATTTGACTGAGAGAACAAATTAAATGATTAAATGATATGTCACTCTTGAATATATATTGTCCTAGCATTATAAATTTTGTTTATGGTTCACGTATGTAGCAAAATGTAGCTAAGTGAACAGAGTTCTTTTAATTGTTCTAGTATGTTATTTTCTAGATATAATATATAAAAATGTATAGTATATTTGAAATCTCAGTTAAATGTTGTAAAAAGTGGCTATCTCACTTCTATACAGGATGACAGTTAAGAAATAAAAAAATATTTATTCCGCAATAAAAATCAATTACATAAATAACAATTCTCAAACTTGGAATAACTTGCCATTGTGTCAAGTAGATATGACAAGCACAAAATAAATAAACATAAAAACTTACACTAGACAGTCTAAAATTAACTAGTAAAACTTAGCGGCCCACTGCAGTGTCATTACATCATAGGGGCCTACTAACAAAGAGGAGAAACAGGAATTAAATTTACTTTAAGAATATAAAAAAATCAAATAATAAAGAGAAAAGTTTCAAATTTAAATACAAATTTGACTGAGAGAACAAATTAAATGATTTATAAACATAGAGGCAGATTTATTATAACTATAAAACAAATAAAGATATTTATAAACATTGAAACAAATTTATTGTAGTATCATAAGTAAATCGTCAATATCATCTTTATCAAGAAGCCATAGTTTTAATTTTATTTGAAATAAGTTGACATTTTTGGCATGCTGTATGTACTTCTGCTGTATGTTCTTCTGGTAATTTATTAACTCTTATCACACCGTAAGCGCATATACACATAATAGTTACAAAAATAATACTTTTGTAATAATGTTTCTAATTTAATCCGGTAGTGCATTTGGGTTATGGGCGGTGACTCATGAGAGACAAATTGTGCGACTCGCAACGTTTTCTTGGCCTGTCAATCACTACGAGACTGGTTTTTGTCTGGCAGTGTACATTTTAGCTGTGCAGTTACTTTTTAGCTGAGCGGTTGTCATTGTCCGCCGCCTCACCTCTTTGAAACTGTGTATTTAGTTGTTTTTATCATTACTTTAGTTTAACATATGTTACATTAGTTTTAAGTGTCAATATGAATAATTCGGCCGATTTTGATTTTGTGGAAAGTACTAAATACATCGTATTCAAGTGCTATATGTATTTACTTATTTTTTATTATATGTGTTATGTGCAGACACTGTCTTTATCAGTTTATGTACAAGTAAATGTACTCAATTATACATATTTTATTAATAGTAATTGATTAAATGAATAAATGCCTGAGGCTTACTTTCAAGTAAAAGTTTGCTTATTTACTTATTCATATATAAGAAAAAAAGGTAAAGTAAGCTAATAAAAGTTTCAAAATGTGATCATATGTTTTATTTTCCTGTACAGAACAATAAA
Source organism: Stictocephala bisonia (assembly GCA_035578905.1). Lineage (NCBI taxonomy): Eukaryota > Metazoa > Arthropoda > Insecta > Hemiptera > Membracidae > Stictocephala > Stictocephala bisonia. Next base: position 815,627 of record JAQJVL010000238.1, on the reverse strand, counting down.
AAAAATAAGCAACTAAAAAATATAATTTTGAATTTTTTACAACAAATTAGCTCTTAATGGAAAATAGGCATTGTATAAGTGGCGCTTTAAGGGTTAAATATATGTGAACCTAGAAATAAAAATGTCTTTCGATAAATTAATTTTTTTTACCTTGGGTTTGATAAAAGTAAACTTTGAAGCAGCTCGAGTATAAAATTGAAATTGCTTTGTTTCATCATTTCCACTTCGAATGAAAAATGTCACAAGAACTTAAAAAATTAAAGTGCATTTCACGGAAGTATTTTGAAAAAACAAAAGAGTGATAAGGAAGGTTCACGCTTAGATTTTAGTGAAATGATTCTAATAAAGTGTTTTTGTGTGATTTCTAATGGATTTAGAACATTGTTGCTGGCTGCACCCTAGAGCTCTATACCATACACTAAACGTGAGTGAATGAAAGCAAAATAAAGCATACACATTAAATCGTCGGATAGAAGGTTTCTTAAAAAATAGAATGTTCGTATGCTTTTGCGTAGTTGAGTTTGTAATTGACATAGGTGTTGTTTCCATGAAACATTTTCATCCAACACTACGCCTAAATATTTAATATGAGTAACTTGCTTAGTGTGAGGATAATTACAGGTAATGTTTGCTGAGTGATTACAATTAATATGAAGCTTTAATGGGTTTCAAAAAGGTGTGGCTTTAAAACAAAGTTAATAACATTAGTTTTTTCTACATTTATTATCATTTTGTTGCTTCTACACCATGAAGTGTTAGGACGACTTTATAACTTTTAAACGACAAGAGATATCACAACTAAATTTGGCATATTGTTACTGGTAATAGTAAGCTATTTTTCTGTGTACATGGTGATCAGATGTCATCTTTCGGGGACGGACAGCCCGTTAGGAGTAAGCAGAACATTTTTAATGACAGCCTATGTTGATTTGTACATAATTTTAAAGATCTAGTTAAACTGAAAACAATGTTGCAAACTGGACTTCAAAAGGTTGATCCAGTCAGAATAAATCGCTGTTCAAAGTTTTTTAAATTTAAATTTATTGTACTTACAAATAACAGAAAGTTACAAGTTGAAGAGAATACTTACTGAGGAATACTTGAAGGGAAATTTAAATACCAACAAGTATCAAGATTCTCCAATATGATTTAGTTCCCGCTCTACAAGCTATTCTTGGCGCTGACTTCCAAACATGTTTTTTTTCCAATAAGACGGAGCACCGCCATACTATGGTGTTCAAGTGAGGCAATACTTCGATACAGTATTCCGTCAACGGTGGATTGGAAGACGTGGAGTGATTGAGTGGCCGGCTCGTTCTCCTGACCTAATTCCGATGGACTACTTGTTATGGGGCTACCTCAAAAACAAAGTTTATGAACATCAGCCGACAGATCTGATTGATCTGTAAATCCGGTTTGCAGCATTATTTTCAGTTAAACTAGACCTTAAATATGATTTACAACTCAACATAGGCTGTCATTAAAGATTTTCTTTTTACTCCTAATGGGCTGTCCCCCAAAGGTGACATTTGATCATCATGTACAAAGAAAAGTAGCTTACTATTGTCAGTAATGGTATGCCAAATTTAGTTGTGATAACTGTTATTGTTATAAAGTTATCTTAAGACTTAATTGTCACCCTGTATATGGTCTATGTAGAGCCTAAGACAAAGTAAATATTTTTTTTTTTAATGTTTTTTTCACTTTCAACAAAAAAGTGCTCTAACAAAATCAAGTTTTAATACTTGAAGTATGGTATTTTATTGTATTTAGTATCTCATTATGTTGGAATATTTTTAAAATATTTTTTAGTTTGGACATACACAATCAGTAAAATTGCCCTGCCACCTAGATGGTTTAGTACCGCCACTCATAGGGTTAATGAATTAGTGTTTAATTCAACTTTTTTTTAAATAAAAATTATTTTGATTAGTGTATTTTAGAATATAATGCTGACGGTCAAACGGAAACGAGAATCAAATTGTTACGTCAATTGTTAAAAATGTAACACATATGAAGTTATAAACGAAAACAACAATTTTTTTATATTAAATGTTTTGTACAAAGGATGGACTGTAAACACCAGGTGATCTTTATCAAACATGAAGTGATAAGAAAAGTCACGATAACGAAGGGACTCAGAGTCTTTAGGTGAAGTAGCACAATCAAGTCTGAGTTAGGAATGGAAAGGACCTTAAAACATTTCACAGTGAAAACCACTAAAAGGATACTTTTTATAACCACAGCCTTATTGCACATATACACCATAAGGAGATCCTCCATGCCGAATTTCAGCTTAATGGACTCGATTAATCAATCTCTAAATAAAGTGATCAGTCAGTGAAGTAAGTAATAAAGGCAGGTTTTTACCAGGTTTTACCATGTCATATGAGCAGGCCATATATGTATTCAAGTGAATTTTGAAATGTTCCGACTGACATCAGTTCTCCTCGACTTATTTACTTTACGAGCCTAGGCCCAGAGGACCGTGCAATGCCACTACTAGGTCTCTCCATTATCGTCTGTCTTCTGCTGTTGTCCACCAGTTCAGCCAGGCTCCTACCAGCCAGTTGTTGTAAGTCTTTCCTTACTCCATCCACCCATCTCTTTCCTCCATGGTCTTCTTCCCTCCACTGCCATATCCATAGCCATCCTAGGAAATCTCTCTTCACTCATTCTAACCACATGTCCAGCCCATGCCAATCTCCTATTCCTTAGAATTCCTACAATATTTGGTTCTTGATACAAATTGTATAGTCTTCTTCTCCATTCTCCTGTTTCTAAATCAAGAACTGGAACAAAAACCTTCCATAGCACTCTTTCAAATATCAGGAGTCGACTCAGGTCTGTGTTATGTGTGCTCCATGCTTGGTAACCATGCAAATAAACGTGGCAAATCAATGTTTTGTACAGTCTTAATTTAAGTTCACGGAAAATATTTCTTGAGCTTAGAATTTTACCAAGTGCATTGAGGCTTCTGTTTGCTGCTTGCAATCTGGCTTTTCTTTCTGTTTCACTGGAGGGAGTTTTCAGTCAATATGGTTCCTAGGTACATAACCTCTTCAACTCTCTTGTAGCAGTTATTGCTAATTGTAATGTTTCTGTCATGATTTATTCTCTTACCAATAATTACTCAGTTTTGGAAGGGTTGACCAATAATCTAATTTTCCATGTTTCTGCTACTTGCATAATCTCTCTTTAATTCTTCCTTCGACTTGCCGATGATAGCACAATCGTCTGTAAATACCAAAAAATCTTCTTCCATTTATCATCACACCTTCAAAATCATGCTTGTCAATTTCCCTTTGGCTTTTTCTGACTATTTTGGGTCAGTATATCAGAGGACGGGTCTTTGATGCGACTGCTGCCTTGCGCTCCCTGGTCATGCTCAGCATACAGTGTCTCGGCTTACCCACCATCACAACCTGTCATGTTGAAATGGTGATACGAAAGTTTTCGTCAAAACAGTCTTTTGGTCCTGATCTTCTAAAGGTTGCTCTGAATTACTTCTTGTACCATTTTGCCATATTTTTAATCTCTGTTTGCAAATAGCTACCTTTCCAAAACTATGGAAAACAACTGAAATGACACCGATCTTTAAAAAAGGAAATGAATCAGATATTAGGAACTATCGGCCAGTCTCCATTTTAAGTACACTTAGGTTTTTGAGATCATTCTATATAACACCATATTCCCTCACATTAAACCTTATTTTTCTGGGAGCCAACATGGGTTTATGCCCTCTTGCTCCATTTCAGCTAATCGTTGTTAATTTCACTTCTTGTGCTCTTGACTCAAGGGATCAACTTATTGTTATTTAAAATGATTTCAGAAAGGTGTTTGATAGCGTAAACCATCAAGTACTGTTATCAAAATTTAATTATGATGGTTTTTCTGATAAATTCATTAATTAATTTGTTCATACTTAATTAATATGAACAAATTATGCAGCATGTGTTTTTAAAAAATGGACCGGCAGCAGTATGTGTTTTACCGGGGTTATAAGTCTCATTTATTTTCAGCTGGGTCTTTCCACAGGGCAGTAATTTGGGCCCTTTGTTTTTCATTTTATTTATAAATTATTTAGTACAAAATATTTCATCAAATGCTTTAATGTATGTTGGTGTGTTTAACCATAGTGACATTCAGCAGGATTTAGATACTATTAAACAATGGAGTTGAGGAAATCTTTTAACTTTTAAATATTGATAAATATTGTGTTATGTCAATATATAGAAAGAAAACACCATATTTATTTCCTTATAAAATAAACAATTGCATCTTACGAGAGTGAACCAGTTTAATGATCTGGGGTTCTTATAACTGATGATTTGAGTTTTTTCAAACCAGATGTTAAGTGTGGTGAAGAAAGCTTAGAGTTCATTGGGTTTATTTCAAGAATTGGAAAAGAATTTAGGGACATTGAAATACTTAAAATTTTATTAAGGTCTTTAATTCGCTTCAGATTGGAGTTTGCATTTATAGTTTGGTTCCCATCAACTCAACTATATTGTGAAATGATTGAAAGAATTCAGAAGACATTTTTGCAATTGTTGCATTTTAAGTATTTTGGTCAGTTAAATAATACAATTTGGCATATTAGATATGAAGAAGTGTTAAATTTATTGGATTTTGAGGGGTTGTCTAAGAGACGAAAATTAGCTCAGCTTTTTTACCTGCATGTTGTTATGAGAGGTATTGTGGATGACCCAATGACCTTGAGAAGATAAACTGGTGTGTGCCGGCTATCTCTTATACCCTGGTGTAAGAGGGTTTGTACTGCAGCTCACACTAACCCTTTCTAAATTTTTCAATTACTTTATTTAATTCCATAGCTGGTGGTGTAGATGTGGACATGTCCCAGGCAGTCTTCAGAGCCTGGAACGTATGTAAAGACTTGATACGTTGAAGGGTTGCTGGAACAATTAGATTTTTCAACCGCAATTAATTGAAATATTTAAATTCATTTTGTGGATTGTTTTTTAATTTAAGTATTCAAAGAGGAATTGTTTGGATGAGTAAACAGTTGATAATCTTTTAATTTTAAAAATTAAGTATAGTGATCTTTTTGTACAGGCGTAGAGGTTATAATCATTAATATTTTTTTCATGCAGCCCCCATAAACGAGCCCTTAGTCTGTTGGTATCACAGTTGTTTTTCACAGGTTTCAGTGTGTATGTTTTCTTTGGTTTGTTTTGGTTTTTAAATTTATTTTGTTCAAATAAAGATTAATCTTATGTTTAATAGTTTATATCTGGTTGTATAGTTTGTTAGTTCACCAAGAATGTGTTATGTAATTTGGAGAATACTATATTTAGACGCTTAAGTTACAGTAGAACTGTGTTTCTTCAATTATTTCAGTTTTTTTCTTTCGTAAAATATGCATTCTTATTGTAATTAATTTGATATCCTTAAGAAATTTGTTAAATTTGTATTGTACTTGAGAAAACATAAATAAATTTATTATTATTTTTTTAATGTAATTCAAACACAACAGTGGCAATATGTTAACAGGCCATTTCACGATTTAATGATTCATTTCAAAATAAAATATAACAAAAAACTGAAGAGTGTCGTAGTTCCTAAAAACACAATTTTTAAAATTATTTATAATAAAGTACTATAAAATCAATGATAAATATAATAAAGTACCCTTTTATTCATTTTTTTATAAAAATATATGACTAGTTTCGGCTCTAGGCCATCTTCAGATAGTAAATAATATAACCTTTATATTATTTACTATAATAAAGTATAGTAAATAATAGTAGGTTATATTATTTACTATCTGAAGATGGCCTAAGAGCCGAAACTAGTCATATATTTTTATAAAAAAATGAATAAAAGGGTACTTTATTATATTTATCATTGATTTTATTAAAATAGTAGCCCTAATGTGAACTAGTTTATACATAAAGTACTATACTTTATCAGTAAAAATATTCATCTCAATACAGTACAAGTGAGCTGTACATTTTAGGTTATTATTTTAAATGTGAATCTAACATCTAACTAGTTTTGAGACTTGTTTTAACTTTCTGCTAGAATTCTCATTTTTTTGGAATGTTTCCGGTCAGTTAGTTTTCAAATCTAGATTCTACTATAGAATGTACTCTCCATATGCATTCCATTTTAAAAACCTACAATTTTTTTTCTTGAAAATTTTCAGTATTTATTATTTTTACTATTCAGTCTATCATAACTTTAGTGCTCTTCACGTTTAGTGCTTTTGTCTTTGCTGTGTGGTATTTTTTCTCTTTCCTATAAGTTAACTTAAAGTATATGTTTTTATACAGAAATGCTGGAATAAGTTCAGTCATTTTGCTCAATGAAAATGTGGATGATCTGTTACCAGAGCATGATGAGGAGGAAGAAGCTGTAAGTAAATTTTCGTTTCTAATCTGACAGGCTTGACTTATTTATCTCATATTAACCCTTTGAGGACCAACAAAAAGAAAGTGCTAACTTTTTTTCCTCACTTTTCAACTGTGACATGTAAAATATTTAGGCTGACAATTTGGAGATACGCAAGTCTTTATACATTTGTTTATAAAATCTGTTCTAATAAAGATACAAGGTTACTTCTTTGACTAGAATGTTTGTAATTGAGTGCTTTATCAGAATAAATGTCCAAAAAGTCATCTCATAATTTTAAAATATTTATATTTTGTCAAAAAAAGTTTATTTTGTTTTAAAAATGTACTTTTTTTTCGCTTACAGCTTGTAAACAAAAAGTATTTTACGTGTGGGAAAACTGTGTTATTGAAGTCTAAACTTAATCACTTACAGACAGAAAGAATTATAAAAACCGGATTGAAAAAAAATTATAACATGAAATATTTTGCTAGTTCTGTCAGATTTATCTGTTAAAATTAACTCTCTGTCTATTATTGTCAGTTATTTTCATTGACGTTATATTTCGACAGCTGGCTCCAGACGTTAAAAAAAAAACATTCTCGAACGTCTGTGTATCATCCTAAAGATGTACAAGTTATAGTAGGCGGTAAATTGGATGTTATATAACTTCGAATAGTGGGATATCGTTATTCGGTCCCGAAAGGGTTAAGTTGAGAAACTGTGGATCAAATTTAATTGTTTGTTTAATTTGTTTTTCAAAACAAAATTACGTTTAAAATATATCTATAAAACTTATAAAGAAACCAATCACTAGAATAGCTTTTTTTAATTAAACAACAAATATCAATTCAGATGGCAGTGGTTAACTTGGTTAGACGCAGTGAAATAGAGCTCAGTGTTATTTTGTTTTCTCATTATTTTATATTCTGTTTGTGAATTTTTTGTGTAGTGGGAGCCTTCTAGCATTATTAGTAAGTATATTAATAATGAAGTTTCACCATATAATCTTATCTTAAGCCCTACAAACCATTAATACAAATTCTAACCTCAAAATGGCTGCCTGTGGTATTTGTTTGAAGACAATTAACACTAAACAACTTAAGGTTACATGCAGTGAATGTAAATCAATTTCACGGAACATGTTCAAATTTGAGAAAAGCTAATATTGAGTACTTAGCTAGCATAGATTCATTTTGGAGATGTCAGCCTTGTACTGACACTAGGCGGCAGAGTATAAGATGGATGTTCAGTCTTCCAGTGGTAATCTAACGTTGGATGATATTATGAAAGCAATAAAAGGATTTGAGGATGGACAGAAGAGGTTAATATCAGATTTTAATGCAGCTAATGAATTACTTAGTAACAGGATAGAAGATGTTAACTTAGTCAATAAAGAGCAAACGGAAAAAATAAGTACATTTTTGGAACAGATTGTAGCCTTGAAAACAAAAAATGATTTTTTAAAGAAAAAGATATTACAGCTAGAAGATGAGTTGGATGAGGCTCAGCATACTCCTGTCGAAACTGTGCGAGACACATGGCTTCCCGGTAGAAGATAATAACGTGTTGGGAGCAGTGAAGGATGTTGATCAAGCTCTGGAGATGCAAATTGAGAAAACGACGGTTGATGCTTGACATACAATTGGAAAAAGGTCAGAAAATTCTAGGCCACCAACTATAATAGTAAAATTCGTACGAAGAATTGATCCTGAGAAGATGCTGGCAAAAAGACAAGAAAAGCTACAGCTATCCACTAGACACCTCAACAAGCCTACTGATAGACCAATTTATATAAATGAATCGCTCAGTCAAAAGAGAAGAATATTGCTAAGTAGAGCACAAGCCGTCAAGATAGAGAAGAACTACAAATTGGTGTGGGTGCGAAGTGGTAAAGTTTACATGAGGAAGGAAGACCAAAGACCTGTTAAAAATATTAAATGCCTTGCTGACCTTGATAATCTGTAGATTAGTTATGCTTAAGTATGGTATAATAACTCTTAATTTATTTATTTATCTCCCATAGGTTATGAATACATATGAAAATACTCTAATTGAATTTGTTAGCCAAAGTGCAGGAATAGTATTTATTCATACAAATATAAGGAGTATTTGGGCTAATTTTGATTCATTATTAGTTGAGTTACAAAATATTGAACTCCTACCAAAAATTATTGTAATCTCAGATTTGGATAAAAGATTCTGAAATAGGTTTGTTTGAAATTCCAAACTCTAAAAATTACTGTAAAACGAATGAACATTATTACAAGCTGGCGGCATGGCTGTATATCTTCAATTATCACTTTGTGATGATGCAAACATGCTACCACTAAATTTATCTACAGCTGATGCTTTATTGCTTAGCTTTAAATACAACACATGCAAAATAGACTTATTAGCTTTCTATAGATTACACAGTTTTACAGCAGACTTATTTACGGACAAATTAGATGTTGCTTTATCTAATCCAAAAATTAAAGCAAGCAAAAATATGTTTATTCTCGGTCACATAAACATTAATGTATTACTAGAGGAAGATGCCAAATAGTATTGGCAAAACACAGCTTTGAATCATTTATCAACATTCCAACTCGGGTGACAAAAGGAACAAGCACGTATAATGATCACATATTTGTCAAAACTAAATTAAAAAATAATGTGTACATAAACGCTGCGGTCGTCGGATGTGACGTGTCCGATCACTCAATGACAGCTGTTTGGATGTGCGAGGCGGGTGCCGCGACTGACAACAATAGAGACCTCAAGGTAACGCGGCAGATGACGCAGATTAATTATAACAGATTAAACAAACTGCTTTATTTAGAAGACTGGAGTGAAGTCTATCTACAGATAAGTGTTTCGACTTGTTTTAATACATTTTAAGTAGCATTCTACAAAGTAGCAGGGAAGAAGTAAATAAAAGTAAACACACTGTTACTAAACTGAAACCTTGGATAACTGTTTCAATTTGCAATAAAATTAAAAAGAGAAATGCCCTTTTAAAAATGTTAAAATTGCAACCAAATAATGAATATCTCAAAAAAACAATCTAGTGCATTTAGAAACAAGTTAATCCATGAAATGAGACATTATAAAGATGAATATTACAATAGGCTATTTGAAAATAATAAAACAAATAGTAAAGAAACTTGGAAAATATTAAATAAAGTAACACGATAGAAAAAATCGTATATTGAGCGCATTAAATTAAAAGTAGAAAATTTTACTGTAGATAATCCTTTCATTGTTACTAATACGTTCAATAAATACTTTTTAACTATAGCAGATAAACTTGTTTTGGAAAATCAAATACCAAGTACTTTTCGCTCTTGAAGTTATAAAAACCAGTTTATAAGTAAATCTGAATGTAGTTCGATGTTTTTAGAACCAGTTTTAGAGTTTGAACTAATAAATGTTATTAAATTTCTAAAAAAATTACACAGCTGCTGGAATATATGGCATTAGCACATTTATTATAAAACAAATGTATAAAAAGATTGTTCATGCACTACTACACATAGCAAATTTTAGTTGTAGTACTGTTGTTTTTCCAGAAAAATTAAAGCAAGCAGTAGTAAATACATAAGAAAGATAATAATTTATTTATTTTATTTTTTTATTTATTCATAAGACGCCGATCGTCAAGATATGGGCGAATATGGATTTCGAATGAGTGTGATGAGTGTAGATGAGCAATTGTAGTCACTGTTACAAACTAAGGCCGACTATTCCTTAGAAAGTGTCATTAATTAATAGCCCAATGACAAATGAACAGCCAGTTGTTATCAGCTGATCCTTCTCAAAATGTATTATGACTCTGATTGGGATCGAACTGACAACCTTTAGCACATGAAGCTAGGATTTAACCAACTGCGCCACCAACCAATATAGTTGTTGCAATTTTAGACTGATTTCTCTATTGTCAGTTTTCTCATATATATAAATAACAAATTGGAATAAAATTCTTTAACTAAATTATCAAACAATAAACCATGTACACTAACCTGAAATTCAGTAACAAATACGAACAACAGCAAGCTAAACTATGGTAACAAAGTAATGATTACAAAAGTAATGCAATAAAACGAATATAAATAATTATATAGAAGTAAATTTTCAGGAACACAAATTTTTATGGAAAAAATTTTATTAATTATTGACATTTTTTTCAATAAGCCCTTTTATAAAATACAAAAATTGGTTAAAAGATATTGGTATTATAAATTCAGGTAAATGTTCACTAAACAGAGATATTATTTTTATTTTTTAAAACCTTTTTCTAAACCTCAAATTTACATTATTATATTTTGTCTTTGTAACTTTGAATTCTTTACTTTGAAAATAATAGCTATATACTGCAGTTGTAATATAACTTTGGGGAAAGAGCTCTGCCCAATACAAATAATGCCCTCCTATCCATTACACCCTCTCCAGGCATTAGAACTCTCAAACATTTTAGTAATATCATCCAAATTGAAGTTTTCTATATTGTAATTTGAACGCAATTGGGATGTTTATAAAGCCAGCAAAAGGTATATTTTGAACATCCGAAATATTGGACATCGGAGTTTTTGGCACATTTCACGAACGTCCGATATATCGGACGTCGGAGTTTTTGGCCTAAACTCGAGCGTACTATATATCGGACGTCGGAGTGCAACGAGTTAATACCATTTTTCTCCAATTCATTATTGCAGTGCTGAAAGACCAACAACATCTCTCTTGATTTTTTTTAAATTCAAGAGTAAATCATCTTATTTTTTGTTTGTTTTTATTTCCTTAACACTAAAGCTATAATAATAGGTATCTAACAGGGTTTTAATAAAATATCTAAAAGCCTCCTCTACAACACAAAACGTCCTTAAATCTAACCAATCCAATAATTTAAGATGAGGTTTAAAAGAAGTTATAGCACATGTTTTTAAGTTCCTAATGCTATGAAATAAAACTTCACTTTCTACAGTAAACAAGGTTTTGTCATTAAATATAGCATTTACACTAGGAAGATCTGACAGATGAACTTGAAGAACTTTACAGATAGTTTTTGTTTTTAACTCATTAGTTATAATGTTATCCAAACAAGCATTTTTTCTTGTAATTTCTTTGTTTAGACAATACAAGTTAAAAGAAATTACGTACATACATACATATGTAGAACCTTTATCATACTCACACAACATGATGTTTCAACAAGGTATTTTTCCTAGAGTTCTGAAAGTTGTTAAGGTGACAAGTCAAACTCCAAAAGTCTCATATCTCTGGTGCCAATCTTCAGCAATATACAGTATTTGAAAGCTGCATTAAAAGCCAACTTTATTTGTATATTTCAAATGAAAATTACATATGTAAAGAAAGGTTTGGTTTTATATACCTGGTCATAATACAAGTAAAGCATTGGAGGCTGTGGTTTCAAATGTTTTAAATAGCTTTGAAAAAAATGCCTGCTCAGCTTCATTAATAGATTTATCAAAAGCATTTGATTGTATTCCACATAGCTTACTCCTAAAAAAAGAACTGTTATGGCTCCTCTCATCATACAATGTTAGTACAAAGTAGAGACAATTCAGACTTTAATTTTGTTACAGTAGAGTTCCACAGGGTTCGGTGCTGAGGCCAATTTTATTTGTCATTGCTGTAAATGACTTTGATCACAGTATGCCATGTCCCTCTGTACTATATGCTGATGACATCACTCTTTTGAGCAGAAATACATAAGTAGATGTATTATTAGAAAACCAGAGGAGCCTACTGAATGATGCTAATTAATGATTCTGATGGAACTCTCTAGTTGTAAATTGTGACAAAATAGATCATATATGTTTTTCCGTAGATTTGAATATTTGTAATAATTTTAATTTTGACTTTGTAAAACTATTAGGAATACATTTATATAGTATCTAAATCCATTCCTTAAGATAGCAAGTTAAGTTGGGATGTACATGTAAAAATGCTCTGCAAAAAACTAGCTAGAGTAATCTATTTACTGAGAAAATTAAAATTGTGTGTTGTCTGGATTTGCCTTTGACAGCTTACTATGCTTTCTTTTACTTATATATATTATATTGAATTTTGCTTAGGGGAAATAGTTCTGCTGCTCAAAAGGCTATTATGTAGCAGAAAAAGGTGATCGGAGTAATAAAGGTTTAACTGACAGAGATTCTTGCTATCCCCTTTTTAAAGAACTTCAAATTATGGCCCTACCATGTGTCCATATATATTCGTGTTCAGTACATTATAGAGAAAATTTAGAAGCTAAATATGATAAACGTTAGGATAAAAAAAAAAAAAAAACTAGGAAAAGTCATCTATAAGAGAAATTACATTCTTCAGTAAGGTAGCTTACATACGAGGCGTGTTTTTAAAGTAAGTACCGTTTTGGAATCCCACCGCTGTAACGCTGCGATCTGCGTTCAGCGCATGCGTGCTAGATACTACTATCTTTTGGCAAGCCACAGCCGCCGTTACGGACCCATTTGACTGTATTTAAGGTCGCTTATGACTGTTTAAAATTCCTCTTCTGATTAAAAATGCCGCCAACTGTAAAGTACATGTTGTGATAAGTTTTCGTAACAATGAAGACATTAAAGTAGCTGACATTCATCGAGAGATCTGTGAAGTTTATTGAGAAAACAGAATGAGTTATGGTATGGTATGGAAATGGGTGAGAGCTTTTAAGGTTGTGCGAATGTGCATGATGATGAACAAAGTCGGAATTCTTCACTCATTATTGATGACTTGGTGCGAAATGTTGATGAAAAAAGTAAAAAAAAAACAGATGCTTTACAGCTGCATCATTATGTAGTGTGTCTTTTAATGTGTCAAGAAGTGCGATTATTGAAATTGTGACAGACTGTTTGAAGTACCGAAAATTATGCTTACGGTAGGTTGCCAAAATGCTGACAGAGAATAAAAAAAACAAACGTTTGACAAGAATCACACAAAAAATATTTAACCAGTTCTCTCACATTCCTAAAACATTAGAATCGTGATGGTTACAATTTTTTAAACCAAATTAATTGTCACTGTGACATACTCATGATGAGTGTCAGCTGCTTCCACACCCTTAGCGTTATGAAAACGTACACAGCACATAATTCACATTTGACAGCATTTTTAACCGGTAGAGGAATTTTAAACAGTCATAAATGACCTCAAATACAGTCGATTGGATCCGTAACGGCGGCTGTGGCTTGCCAACAGATAGTAGTACCCAGCATGCATGGGCTGAACGCCAACCGCAGCGCTACAGCTGCGGAATTCCAAAACGGCACTTACTATTAAAACACGCCTTGTAGCATGGTCAGTTAGTCTAGTTAAGTTCAAAGATTCTATTAGTAAATGGTTAAAAAAACAAAGCTTTCTATTCAATTGACAAATATTTGTTTTGTGACTTTAGTGACATGAAATTTTAGGCCACTTTTTACTTGTTTGATATATGGTTATTATACTTTAATCATTAGTGTTCTGTCTTATTGTTAATTTTAGTTGTGAAAATAGATTGTATAGTTTATGAAATCGTATTTCCTTATTACTTATTGTTATGTTTTCTATCAAGTCAAATCTTGGTCATCAAAGCTGAAACACTGTTATCATAAATAAATTCAACTCGCAGTACTGAAACTATTAAAACTCAACAACTGAACTTATGGATCAATATTAAGGATGTCAATTGCATGTTTGTATGTTTAACGACTAATAAAGAATCTTGAATCATGCCTTCAAAATTAGGTGATATTTCTGGAATACGTTTATGATTTGTGGCCCACTCCAGGGCTTGTATTGTATATTTTGATTGGCTTTAAATTAATATATCTTTTAATCCTGAACTATTTTAACCATTTGTCGCCTACCACTTGATTAGTCATTAAACATTTTTTTCAGTAGTATTTTCTTCAGTACACCAAAATAAGGCTTTTATTAAACTTATTTGACCGACACATGATCAATAAGAAATATAAATAATTAATATTATTTCCTCACCAATTAGCACTGTATTCTTAATCATTTAATAAGAACATATACATTTTGTTTTCCTGGCATAATAAATCGTGTCTTTCCAGTTGAGGATAAACCTTGACACAACTGAGGATCTTCTGTTACAAGACGAAGAGGAAGAAGAAAATGAGGATGAAGATAGATCTTGGAGGCGATAGCAATGAATGTCTTGTTCAGTTTATTCTGTGATGTGTAGTGTTCATCCATGTACAAAATGACAAATAACGTATATTTAAAAAACTTTCTTGTTGTTTGTATCTCTTTTGTTAATTATGTCTCTTCAGATTATTTTCAATGCATACAGATTTAATCAGTAAGTGATCAGTGATGTTATCAGTAGGTTTAATCACTAATGTTATCCAAGTGACTGTAAAATAATTTGATTCACTTTGGGGAGGCTGTTTTTAAGTAGTATGAAGGAAGGTCATCACAAATCACAATTTTAATTCTTTTCAAGACTGTTGTATAGTTATAGCAAAAATTGTTGCCAGGGTGGCCACCCAACTAAAAAAATAATAGTGTTAGATTGAACATTTATTTTTAATAATTTTAATTGAGATTTTTTTTCAAACCCATAAATAATTATGTGATTAATGGGTTATGGGTGGAAATGTAAATAATAAAATTTTATGTTTAGAACAATTACTTTAAATCTGTGTTGTCTTTCAGCTCAGAAAATATAGGACTGCAAAGCATACAGATACTAGAGGATGAACAAACATGACTAATGCTATAATTAATGAGGTCCAGATAATTACTTTTTGTGTGTGATTCTCAATATAAGTAGTTTTCTCTTCAATTATTGTAGATCTCGTCTTTGCTCCAGTCATCTCTTGCATCCAAGGTTTCACAATTCATTTCTTTACAAGAGTAGATCTAAGTACTTAATTCCTAGACATCTAGGCTAATATAGTAATTAATATTTTTAGGAGTGCCTATATGACTTTCTTTTCTTTATCTAGATTCTTAAATATTCACTGGCGTGGTGGCTCAGTGGTTAAGGCTTCAATCTGTGGAGTCCAATGTATAAGTCCAATGAATTCCCCACTGAACTTTCAGTTGGTACTTCATTTGTCAAACAAACTTCACACACAAGGCTGCACCCTATATAAACTAAAAGATGAAAGTGACTTTTAAGTCTCTTATACTATACTTATATCTAAAATAGATTTGAAACCAGAAATATTGGCTTAACACGAGGTTTTAGTATTTTTTTAGTAAGGAGCACATCGTATGAGAGGGACTAGTTAAACAGGATTATTAAAGGCTTTTAGTACAGAAAACTACAGCAGTGAGTTGTTGTAACGCCTTACACTTTTTTCATTTATCTAATTCTCTTGTTGGTACCGACAATTCAGAGGGATTGTGTTGGATTTCGATAGTTTGTTTTTTTGTTTCTTGAATTGTTTGCTACTAAAATCATTTTGGCCACACTGATGAAAGTGCTAAACTCTTTTGTAAACACTTTTCATGATCATAGATTGTTTTCTCGTGAATAAAAAATGATTGGCTTCAACCTAACATATCAGTTTATGTCGTCTCTGGGCTTAAACAAATTTCTTCCCGCTTAAACAAATTGTTAATGTTTTAGTTTAAGGATCTTCTTAAAAGGCTTAAGACTTGATGTTTACAGGGACAAGGAGTGTAAAGACTAACATTTGTAGAATCAGTGTGCATTATTGGTTTTAGAATAATTCTTCCTTGAAAACTTTTTTTTTATTATTTTTCAGTTTGGATACATTTCTCATTGCAAATTGTTTGTAAGTGGATTGAGTAGGTTAAATTTATCGATTTGATAAATCATTACAATTAAAGTCAACGGAAGTCAAAGAAGAGTTTTAGAAGAAAATGTTAACTTAGTTTGGTTTTAAGATTGGTTGCTAAGTATTTAAACAGAGTTTCACTATTTCTTAATACAGGGACAGAAATGGTCCATAAGATTTCTTTGTGTGCAAGATTTATTTGACTTTCTCAATGGTGGTTAATTTTAGGGTATTTTATTTATTTTAGGTCGGCTGGTCCTCTCATTTTAAGTAAAATAGGCAAGTTCATGATCAGTCCAATATTTAGTTCCTTATTTTTACCTTTTTTCTATTAATCATATGTATTACTTTTTATTATTGTTTATTATGTTTCTTCTTTTCCAAGTGCTTTTTACTATAACAAGTTAATTCTGTTGTGAATTGCCATGTATTTTCTGTTCTGCCGATATGTATTGATTTCCTAAAACTGCAATATGAGATTGCATTTCTTCTATTTGTTTAGTATATGTTTTAGATTTACAGTTTTATTTATTTATTTTCTGAGTGAACTATATTTGTGTGAACTATTTATTTTTTTGACGGAATGTTTTATTCATGTAGGAGGGTTAATTTTACTTTTACTGCTTTAAGGTTGAGGACTAATTTAAGGTAGTCCTTCATTTTTTTCTTATTTACAAACAAATATAAATAACAACATGCAGCATAAGTTAAGTAGAATGTAAATACTAGATAGTACTTATTTTAGGGTGATTCATTTTGAAAAAACCAAATTTACTTAGTGAACCATTTTGCCAGAAGACAAGAAACATGATTTTCTAAAATCAATTGCCATAGTATACACGGGTGGCCCCTTTCCACCCAAGTCATAAGGTACAATGATATTGAACTCCCATCCCCCTTACACAAACAGAAGTATCGTGTATTATCTTGTACTTATATTCTATTAAACTTGTTCTGTGTGGCTTTTCATTGGTTTGTGATTTGTGTATCAACAATTCGCTAATTTAAAAACAGTTTTCTTGCTTTTATAGTTGTGACAATGCTTTTATTTAAAATAGGTTTACTTTGTATTCAGTTTTGTGTCAACCACTTTTTTTATACACGAGTGTTTTTGTACTCCATATTTATGAAACTATACCATGCAATTATGTTTATATGAAGATATATATTTATATCAGTATGTTTTGTATTTTATTTTACTTATAATTCTGATCATTTTCTGGATCATCATCGGATCCTTTGTATTTAATAAAGTTTATCTTTGATTAATAAGCTTAGTGTAATGTTGAATCATTTAATGAACATAGATTACTCTGCATGTTTGTATGTAGTAATTACATATATAAGATGTTGAATTTATTAAAAGCAAAATTTGTGACTGTTTAATATTAAGATTTGAATACAGGTTTTTAAATGCTGAAATGCTGGATTTGTCAAAATAGTGGTTGAGTGGTCACCTAGGTCAATAACATAGGCAGAACTATTACTTATTCATACACATATTGTTTATTAGAACAAATTTAAATGTGTTTATTTTAAGTAATTTCTTTACTGTAAATGACATTAAAATTGAAAATGTAAAAAAATCAAATTATATTAGTTAATTAGTTTCATTAAATTGGTTTAAATAAAATTATATTTGTTGGATAAGAATTATTGAGTTCTTTTACTTGGTAATGATCCATCCTGGTTGAACAAACTACAAACTAGTTGGAAAACCCATCCACAAACTTCCATCCTTGACAGAGCTTGTCAAAGGTTTTTTTAGGTTAGGTTTTTTTAAATATTTAATCAATTGTGTGTTTTCAAATGTATTGAGAGTTTTCAATATGTTTCAGCTGATTTGGATGGTAAAATAATTATATGTTTTGTCTGGGTAGTTAAGAAATATTTTTTCCCTGTGAAAAAAAAAGAAATATAAATAAATAAATATTACAACCCCAAAAGAATCATTTTAGGCTATTATGTAACAATTTATTTACAACTTAAGTTCAGAAGCAAAATTCTTATCCAAGAAAGCGGCAGATAACACATAATTTCTTTTAAAGGTTTGACCCTGTAATACTTCTAATGTAATGGATCAAGAATGATCAAAATACAAGGTTTATGTGGAGCACATATAGTCATACTTTTTTCCTGGTCTAGTCTGGTAAAGAAACAGGAAGAAAAACAAAATTGTTTATCAAAAAGGCAACTCTATGTATCATGGACAGAAAAACCTATATTAGCTTAAGAAAACCTAAAAGTAAAATCCTACTAGTTTATTCAAAATGAAATAAGGTTGGTCGAACTTCTTTAGCCTTTTGGCTTAATCTTACCGTTTTTCTGTGTAAGGGATATTTTTCATGCCGCAATATTATACAGGGTGGAACAAAAATCTCTAAACAAAGTTTTGGATATTGTTCCTAAGGCGAAATGAAACAAAAAACTTAATGCAACCAAAGGTCTATCTCATTCTGTTTACTGTCTGTATGTGTGTATGTTTCTGTTTTTTAATATTTTAAATGTTTAACCAGAATTTTAAAAATAAATGTTTTTAACAAAAAATACCAAGATATTAGTTGGTGCTCTTTATACAGATTAAAACGATATCTTGTTTTTGAAAAATCAAATAAGAATCAAATAATTTACTTTGATTTTTGTGTGACACTATGCACTGAGAGTGCAACAATAGAAGTCACAAATAATATGCTTTATTATAACTTATTAACATTGTAATATATGTTCAATTCAAATTCAATCATATGAAAGAAAACTATAATATGTAGGATAGTAAGAAATGAGTATTTATTAATCAATCTTGTAATTGTTACTGTTATGAAACAATTGATTTTATTTTTTTTAAACTTAACCCTACTAGGACTGCACCAAAATATGATTTTTTGGGGGTAACTACATTTTTAGGTATGAGACCCTAGATTATTGAAAAAGACTGGCGCAAATTAAGGTTATTTGTAAGCATTTACAAAAAATATTATATTATTACTAAAAATAGGAATATCACCAAGTGTTTGGTATTGTTTTTAAGGTTTATAGCTGGGCAATCAGAAAATAATAATAAGGTATTATAATTTTTTTATATGTACATACAATTTATGTTCGAGATATATATGTAAAGAAAACAATAAACAGCAACATTTTTATTTTTGATACATTATAGCAAAATAATTAAAAATATTTTAAGCGTGGAAAACCTCTTATTTCTGTTTTATATGCAGTCCTTTAGCTTAGTACTAACTTTCATCACATTTAGCCGAGAAACAAAGAAAATATTTGTAAAAATGTAGTTTCGCTTTCATACTTGGGAAATTTAATGATTTTTTTTTAACTGGATGAAGTTAAAGTTAATACTCTAAAAAAGTAACTAATTGAAGTTAAAAGTTAGAATAAATTGAAACTAACTGATTAAAGTTAAATTATTAGAAAATTAACTGAAATTGAAAGTTAATAGTTAGTTTTGGTATATTAAAATATACATAAACAAATACTTAACCTGTATTATATTTTATTATTTATAATATCTTAGATAAATAGGCCTATTTATAATACATTACTATTTAATACTATTAATTAGACTATAGCAATTTCTACAGTAATTTTTGTTATATAACTGCCAGAAATCTTAAAAATTAAATATTTAATTTAATTTCTAAAATTTTTAACAAAAACTGACATAAGTCTTTGAAATTAAAGTTTTACATTTTTAAGCTATACTTTTTAAAAAATCAATAACTATCTTATAGAAAATTCACAATAAGAAAACATTTTTTTTAATTGGCGCAGATAATAAGAAAGGCCAAATAATATGTGACATGTTGACTCCAGTGATTTTTATCAGGCTGGAAGAAAGTATGGGGATCAGTGGTAAACAAAAACTGAACAAAATATACTCACTCTATAAGTGAGTGAAAGCAGATCTATTCATACTATTTTCGATAAGCAATTACGTTTATTAGATGTTTGAGAATTTTCCGTTCTGAGTGCATGTTTTATTCTTACTGAAATAAGTTAATTAAAAATTATGAAAACTATCTAAATCATTAAAAATATGTAAAACTAATTACCGTTGATAATATTATTAATGCTATAGATAGTATTATCATATCTTTTTTTTCAACGGTGCCGATAGCAAAATAATGAAAACAGAACGAAACATAGCAATTGTTACTTGAAATATGTTCTGCAATCTTGAAGATAGTTTATTCTGTAGCGTGGTATCATATAATAGATTGATTTTACCTATTAAGCCTAATTTAAAATAAACATTTGAGGAAATGTTGGTTTGATTAACCATTTAAATTGTTTTGCCCGACTACTTTTGAACAAGACAATTTAGATATGTAACGATCAATTAATCAAGTATTGACAGCATTAATGTCAAAATGCAACTGATTTTCCTAATTAATTATACAGATAGATGGGTAAACAGGTAAAATTACAGTATTAGAGTTAATGAAAGATAAACAAGCTTAGGCCCAACACGTTGATTTAAAACAAGATAACTAAATGACTATCTCAGCTTTATCCCTAAACATAAACTAGTCAAGTGAAATGATCACCCCAGGGACACAAGTCAATCCCACAACAATGGTATACTCGTTTGGTCCGCCATTTTTATTTTTAAGGCAGTAAAATGTGAGTAAAGGGGAGGGGGTGCGTCTTCAAAACAGTGACCTTGCTTGTCGTTGACAATTGGGGGATGAGGAAAACAATCGGTCTTTGACCTGAGTTTTAGATACTTTCTCCCCAGTCCACATTCCTCGGACCAAATGGCACCTTTTATCACATTTGAAAAACTAACTGAGTTACTTTAACCGTTAGCCAAATTTTCAACTAGTTAAAGTTAGAAGTTAAACATTACCAAAACTAACAAATAAGTTAAAAAGTTAATAGAAAAAGTAACTATTAAATTTAATCGTTAATCCCAAGTATGTTTATACTCATACTTGAGATATGTACTATTATTACATATGAAAAGTAAATTTAACATGCTGTAAAATTATTAGGTCTACTTAGTTCCTCCAAAAGGTGAAGTTGTTTGTTTTACATCTTGAATACATGTCATAGTCAATTATTTAAAATATTTCAATCTGTTGTGGCATTTTATTGGTATAAATTATTATATTACAATCCATATTTGTTCTCACTCAATAAAAATAGTTAAAGTGCAATACTATACAAAATAAGATATAAAAAAAACACGAAACGATTTACAAACAACACATCTTTCAACTAATAACATAAGCACAATAACAAAAACACAAACTTAAAAACAACTCCTTCCCTAGACTGGCGCTTGAACTGAGATCAACAGGGGAACAGCTGTCTTGAAACCAGCTGATGAATACATTTTATTATATCAAATATTCTAAACAGTTTGGGCTGCCAATGAATTAAAATAAGTTAAAATCAAAGTCAAATATCTTTATTCATAATATTTAAAAAACTTACATTGTATAATGTCAGTTTCTAAAATATATAACTGTTAAAATTAATGCTAAAACCAGTTAAAAATTAAAAATATTTTTCCAATGAGTACAAAGCCTTAGTAATTAAGTAGATTTAACTTTTTGCTTAAAAGTTTTAATGTTATTTTCACCTTTTATGCTTAAAGCTTAGAAATTTAAAGCTGTCTAGTTTGCAGATTTCTTTAAAAATTGTAGTCTATGTTGCCTAGTTACAATCTCAGATTTATGTCTTGTGTTATAATTATGTGTAACAATTGGTGGGTATTTACAGTTTTTCAATTTTGAAAACATATTGTGTCATAAATATATTTGCTAAAAACTGTAAAAATTTATTAAGACTTAAAATGATCTCGAACAGATTTGTCATGTTGTAAATGAAGCATATTTCTTATTACCCTTTTTTTGTAAAAGAAAAATGTTATTTAAATTCCCCACTGTTGTCCCTCCTTATAGAAATGTACCATATGATATGTGTGAGTGTATGTGTGCGAAGTAAATTTTTCTCAGTGTTGATGTATTACATATATAAGATATTCTTCTTAGTGCATATGATCCTGAGTTAATTTTTTAAAGAGTTTTGTCAACATGAGTGTCTCAACTAAGATATTCGTCCGTGTACAAGCACAAAAATTTAGTTTTCGCTACTTGGTTTATTTTCTCAGCTTTTATTGCAGTAAATGGTTCTATTTTATTTCTATTTTGTTTTGTAGAGAAAGATATAAAATGAGTTTTTGTTGTATTCAAACACAATTTATTTGATTGTAAAAACATTTGTAGATTTTCTAACTCTCTGTTGGATGTAACTTCTATTTCGTCTATTGTTTTTCTGGATATTTTAATGTTAGAATCGTCAACAGATGAACATAATTTACTTGTTAGTGGATTGTCAATGTGTTTGTGCATTAGTATTATATAGCACAGGAATAATAAGGGATTTAAATTAAACATTTTTAATAATTCCACAATTTTTTCTTCTTTATTAATGCATTTTTGCCAGTTACTGCATCTGCAGTTCATAATAACCAAATTGTACAAAAATATAAAACATATGTTAAAAAATATAGAATTTGTAAATATTAAATAACATTGATAGATAAGTTGTTAAAATTTAAAAACAAGGTTTTGAATTATTTAAGTTGTTTTCTAGTTCATTTCTAACTACAGGTAAAAATATATTATTAAAATTAACAGATGGCTGAGAAATGCAGTCATTTTTTTTAAGGCCACGAATGCATTTTCAATTTTATTTCTCTTTTTCCATGATTTTTCTTTATATATAATAGACGACTCTTGAAATTTAAATCATGCTTATTATTAATAGCATGTTCAACTAATTTTGATTGTTCAGTATTTTCAGTTTTAAATAATATATATGTTCCTTTATTCTTGTTTTAGCAGGTCTTGATGTTTGGCCGAAATATGTTTTATTGCACTCACAATTAAAATTGTATATAACATTTTTTGTTGATTGATTTTAATTTTTTTGTTTTAATTTAGATCATTTACTACGAAGGCTTCCTAATGATGTAAAACTTGTTCGAATATTAAATTTAGAATTAATTTTTTGAATTTTGTCTGAAAGGTTTGTAACGTAATAATTCATCAGGAAGCCTTCGTAGTAAATTATCTAAATTAAAACCAAAAAATTAAAATCAATCAACAAAAAAATGTTATATACAAAATTAAATGTGAATGCAATAAAACATATTTCGGCCAAACACCAAGACCTGTTAAAACAAGAATAAGGAACATATATATAATTTCAAAACTTAAAATACTGAACAATCAAAATTAATTGAACATGATATTAATAATAATTATGATATAAAATTTGAAGTCGTCTATTATATATAAAGAAAAATCATGGAAAAAGAGAAATAAAATTGAAAGTGTTTTCATGGCATTAAAAAAAAGATGACTGCATTTCTAAGCCATCTGTTAATTTTAATAATATATTTTTACCTATAGTTAGAAATGAACTAGGAAACGACTTAAATAATTCAAAACCTTGTTTTTAAATTTTAATAACTTATCCATCAATGTTATTTAATATTTACAAATTCTATATTGTTTAACATATGTTTTTTTCTATATTTTTCTATATGTTTTAACATACAAAAATATAAAATATATGTTTTATATTTTTGTACAATTTGGTTACTATGATCTGATGATGCAGTAACTGACAGAAATGCATTAATAAAAATAAAAAATTGTGGAATTATTAAAAATGTTTAATCTAAATCCATCGAAATTCCACCAAGTACCAAAATAAAGAAATAATATGGGACTCAATATAGAGTCTTGAGGGACACCCAGTTTCACTCTTAGCATTGAGGAAATGACTCTGGCTTCATAATTATTTTCATTTATTATTTTGGTTTCAACATACTGATATCAATCATAAAAGTAAGATCTGAACCATTTTAATCCAAGGTCATTTACTCCTAGATTTTTTAGTGTCTCAAGCAGTATATCTGGCACACTCTGTCAAAGGCCTTTGAAATATCCATAAAAATGCCAACAACATTTTCACCATTATCAACAGATTCAATAAACTTAACTGCAGCTGTTATAACTGATTTACCTGTTTGAAACCCATTCTGTGAATCATCAATCAGGTTATTTTTGTCTAAAAACTCCATTAGTCATGTATACATCGCCCTTTCATATATTTTATAATATATAGTTATGGAAACAGGCCTATAATTTTTTTATTTAAGTATTCTCACCCCCTTTGTATAGTGGAACAACTTTAGCTATCTTTACCTGGAAATATACTGGAGATAAAAGAGGAGTTTACCAAATGTACAGCTGGCGTCAGCTTACCTGGCACTTGACCGATCGATAAAATTCATGTACTAGCCTAATCTAGGAACATCGTCTGCCGTCATGTGTGTTGCATCAAATGTCCTCGCTACCTTCGTGAAGGGGCTTCAGTAGATGCTATGAAAAATTATGTCTACATCCGTTAGTAGTTTGTACAACTTTGTAAATTACTTTCATAAAGTTAGTGTGATAAAATCTATAGTAATGGTATGAAAATGTGCTTATCTATCTTCTCAAAAAACGATCATCTTGACCGAATCAACGAAGAATTTACTCACCAAGCAGCAAAGTTGTTTATAATTAGCCGCTTTAATATTGAATGAATGATATGGTTAATAACACAGATCCACTCATATCACTGGATACTCACAATGCTTTTTTATTTTTTAAATATATACAATATTTACAATTATAATCACAATTATAAAAATTACAATATTTTAAAGTAACAAATATAAAGATTATAGTGTATAACTTAAAGATTTTATATAAAAATCACAAATTAATATCATATTTAAAATACTTTACAGTTAAAATCATAATATAAAAAAAAACTAAGCATATAAATATAATATAATAAACAAATTGAAAGCTTTAAATTTATGCACATCCTTGATATAGCTGCTTGGGTTTAGAGACATGGACTAATGTTAAATGATAATAAAACCAAGACTATCCTTATTGGACATTTTAGACTACTTCGACAAATCAATTTCACTGATGTCCCTTGACTGAGACTAAATGACAATACTCTCAACTACTCCAACAGTGTAAAGAATCTAGGAATTACTATGACCAAAACTTTGGGTTGGACTGATCATGTTACGTTGGTATGCAGTAGGGTGTTTGCTGGCATTCACAGTATTAAACAATGTGCTTCTTATCTGCCATTTTCTGTTAAAGTGATGCTGGTAAAAACTCTGGTTTTGCCTCACTTCAACTACTGTGATGTGGTGATCTATGACAGCGGTTCCCAAACTGTGGTACGTGTACCTCTTCGGGGTACGTGAGGCATTGTTAAGGGGTACGTTACGCTAGCCGATACGGCGCGCCGGATGATGCGAGGGAATTTTCGAGTTGCGGGAAAAGCGAGGGAATTTAGTAGTGGTCACATCACTGACGCGCTGCCTCGGCCTCACATATGCCACTAGTGCAAAAGAGTGTGTTTACAAAGGTTAGTCATTCTTTTACATACTGTATTTTATTTTATTATTAACTTGAAATTTTAAGTTGTATGTTAGTGTTTTATCTAATAATGGACAAGTGGTTCAGACAGTCTTCAAGCTTTCAGAAAAAGTCGAGAGTTTTAACACCACACGAAGAAGGTAATATTAATAATTGTCAAGTTTCTGATTTTTCTTTACTGAAACGTAAATGTTCTCCTGTGCCTTCTGCAACGCCATTAGTGCAACCAACTTGCTCAGATAAATCGAAAAGGCGGAAGTACGACGTTAGCTACTTGGCTTATGGATTTACATATAACGATGTCCATGACAATGAAATTAGGCCTCAATGTGTAATTTGTTTGGAAACACTTTCTCACCATTCCATGAAACCATCTCTTTTGAAGTGACATTTCCAAACGAAGCATGATGGTTACAAAGATAAACCATTGGATTTTTTCAAACGTAAGGAATCTGTACTGAAATGTAGCAAGAAAACTATCAGTTCTTTCACCAGTTTGAATTAAAAAGCTGTTGAAGCTTCTTACAAAGTTAGTCTTAGAATCGCCCAAGAAGGCAAACCACACACAATTGGGGAAACATTAATTCTTCCAGCAGTTAAAGATATTGTGTCAACTATGTTAGGAGAAAAAGAAGTAAACAGATTGGTTCAATTTCACTTTCTAACAATACAGTTTCAAGAAGAATAAGTGAAATGGCTGCTAATGTAAAGGCAATATTACTCAATAAGATAAAAAAAGTAATTATTTTGCCATTCAAATTGACGAAACAACAGACATAACTAACATGGCTCAACTAATATGTTTTGTTAGGTATGAAGATGGAAATACTGTCGGAGAAGACATGTTGTTTTGCCAAAACTTACCTTCACATACAACTGCAGTCGAGATATTTGGAAAATTAGACGGCTTCATTAAAGAAAACGAGCTGAATTGGGATAAATGTGTTGGAATTTGCACAGATGGGGCAAATTCAATGGCTGGGGTTCATAAGGGAGTTGTGACTCAGGTGCAAAAACTAAGCACAAAAGCTAAATTTACTCATTGTAGTATTCATCGAGAAGCCTTGGTTACTAAAGGATGTCCACAGGAGCTGAAAGCTGTATTAAATGAGGCTGCTGTATTAAATGAGGCTGTAAAGACAGTAAATTTCATCAAAGCCAGAGCACTAAACTCACGTCTTTTCCACTACTTGTGTGATGATATGGATAGTATTCACAAACAACTACTTCTACACACAGAAGTAAGGTGGTTGTCAAGAGGAAGAGTGATATCTGGAGTCTTTGAACTTCGTTCGACATGAAATATTTTTTTTTTATCTGACACAGACTTTCAGTACAGTGATCGTTTTTCAGATGAGTTCTGGTTGAGCCGATTGGCCTATTTGGCAGACATATTCAGTATGTTAAATGACGTAAACAGGAAATTACAAGGAAGCAGTATTACCCCATTTCAATTTATGGACAAAATCAATAGTTTGAAACTAAAACTAAGCTTTGCAGAAGGGGAAGCAAAGAAAAATAAAATCTCTTTGTTCCCCTGTCTTGAATCTTTTATAAAAGAAAACGAACTTTTTCTCTGTCAAGCCATTTTGAATGACATATATGATCATTGTAGCTCTCTCCATGCTAACTTTAGCAA
Source organism: Stictocephala bisonia (assembly GCA_035578905.1). Classification (NCBI taxonomy): domain Eukaryota; kingdom Metazoa; phylum Arthropoda; class Insecta; order Hemiptera; family Membracidae; genus Stictocephala; species Stictocephala bisonia. The sequence continues at coordinate 788,394 of JAQJVL010000238.1, read as the reverse complement.
ATACTTTCAAGAAGACTTAACATCATATTCATGGATTAAAAATCCTTTTGCTGACATTGATAAAATTGTTCAAGATAGTTTTCCTCTGAAACTCAAAAACAAACTTTTTGAATTAAACTGTGAGTCAGATTTAAAAGAAGAATTTAAGAAAACCACACTTATTGACTTTTGGATTCAACGACGCTCAGGCACAGAGTATGGTGGTATTGCTGACAAAGCTGTTGAGTTCTTACTCCCATTCCGAACTTCATATCTGTGTGAAACGGGATTCTCCCGCCTTATTTATATAAAAAATAAATACAGAAACAGAATGAATACGGTGTAACATGATCTCAGACTCAAGTTAAGCCCAATTTTGCCGGACATAACCAGTTTAAGCCGTTCCATTCAAGCTCATCCCTCACACTGAAATATTGTATTGGTATTGTACACGAATACATTTTTGTGACATTCATATTTCTGTAAATTGTTTAGAATAATTAAATATGTATTATTAACTTTGTCGTGTTTTAATATTCTAACAAACATAACAATTTTTAACATTTTACTAAAATTATTTTTGAAATATTTAAAAAAATAATATAGTGTTACAATAAACTTAAATTATTTGTGATTTCAATTTAATGAGTTATAAGTGTGATTTTATATAAGTTGATTTTATATTTTAAGTGTGTTGATAAATAGAATGATATAAAAATTGAGAACATTTAAAAAATACAAACACACATGATTTGCATACAATTTTTTGTATTTAATTTATAATATTATATTATTATAATTAATTTTTATAACATCCATCCATATCATGGATTATTATACTACAAAGTAAACTTTATTGTTTACTTTGTAGTATAATAAGTTAGCATACACAACAAGCGTGTACGTACGTTTTGTAGTATAATAAGTTAGCATACACAACAAGCGTGTACGTACGTACACCATAATCTATATACAGTAGTTTGGACTAGGAGTACAATATATTATGTATGGTTATTAAGGGGTACGCCATCAGAAAAGTTTGGGAACCCCTGATCAATGACATGACTGTTAAGCTCTCGGACAGGCTTCAAAGAGCACAGAACTCTGCATTAGATTTATATTCAATTTAAGAAGAGACGATCATGTTTCTCCACTTTTCAAACAGTTAGGTATGCTCAAACTAAAACAATTTTGTGAATACCACATCTTATTCTTGTGTTTAATATTTTAAACACTAGATCTCCTGAATACTTGTCCGAACGTTTCAAGTTCATCTCCGAAATCAGTACCAGAAATACACGTCAGGGAGCCTCCCTACTATCAGTGCCTATTCATTACACCACTCTCTATAGCAACTATTTTACCATTTCTGCTTGTCGTTTATGGAATTTTCTCCCTGAAAACATCAGGACTATTGATAAGCTCGCTCGTTTCGGGTTGGAGGTAAAGGACCTGCTTCTGCGAGGCCTGTAGGGGTGGGTGGGGGTTGTGATTCATGAGTGATTTGTACGTGTGTGGGATGTATGATATTATAAATTATTAATTCCGAATATTGATTTAAGTCTATAATAATTTTATATCAGTAATGTTGTTTTGCCATTTTTATTAATAAAATGTTAGATATAAATCATTGCTTTTGTTATAGGATATACAAGTAGATATTTAAGAAACTGTAGAATTTACTGTATATATTTCATACCGTATAGTTAAAAAAAAGAAATGTTATTTTTTGGAAATAAGGTTGAGTGGAAGAGAGGACTTAATAGTCCTAACTCCGCCTAATAAAGACAATTTTCATTTAATTTCATTTTCATTTCACAACAAATCACAAATTGACTCTCGGTTTTGGTCAAATCAAAATACATATGATATTTACAATACTTTACATCTAAAATTATAATATAAAACAATACAACATATAAATATAATATAATAAAACAAATTGCAATATAGCTTTAAATTTATGCATAACAAATCACAAATTGTAGACTCTCGGCTTTGGTTAAGTCAAAATACATATGATATTTACAATACTTTACTACTAAAATCATAATATAAAACAATACGACATATAAATATAATTTAATAAACAACTGTCGTTGGAAAGTTATTTATTAGCATTGGATTGTTCATGATATGTAGATAATATCTGGAGATTTCCAATGCTTAGAGTGTTTAAGAAACAAACACAACGTTTCGACAGGTATAACAAACTCCTGCCGTCTTCAGGTGTACAAACTAACTTGGCCTACGTCTAAAACTTATTTTTCCTTTACCTTAACCATTGATTTTACTATATAAAGAGATACTCCATCCATATGGGAGAGTTGTGGTGAAGCCCCAAAACTGTTTTGAGGCCCCACGCTGCGCTGCGCATAGCCCTATTTCCTCTCTTTCTCGCACGCTCTTCTGTCTCTCTCTCACTTCCCTCCTCTCAACCTACTCCCCCATTCTCCAGTCAGCCGCCCACCCTCTCCTTCCTCAGGTCCCACACACAAACAATGTCCTGCTTAGATAATTGTTTCCTTTATTCCATATTGCCGGCGTTTATCCGGGTTCCCTTTGTTTATATTTGCTTGCATCTCTTTCGAATAATAAAGAATAATGTGTTGATACTATTACAGTAAAACTCAGCGTGACATTCATATTGAATAAAGAAATATTTATAACTGAAGAAATTAAAACATCATGTTCATTTATATGATTAACACAACTTAATTGTGTATTTGTAAATAGACACACTTTAATAGACCACTAACCTATCGGCAATGCTGGCGATAATTACTGCTGATTTAAGTAAACATTTTCTTATTATATAGCCCATCTGAAAAATCTTTATTTATTGTATTTTAACCATCGATTAGGAGATTAAATCGACTGTTGTACTCAATCATTAATTTTTTCATATTCAGTAATAGATTAAAAAATAAATTGTTTTCCAATCCAATGACTCCCATTTCAATTATGAAATTAATCTGCAAACATTCCAGGAATATACAATATAGTTAAATATTAATAATGTGACATTATTTATTTCTTTGACAAAATAAATATTGAAATAGGCCTATGATATTTATATAGAATAATACTTGGCAAAATATAAAACCCAGGTTAGATTCAAATTTCATGATAGGGTTAGAAAAAATCTAACAAAACCACTAATCTACTTCTATACAAGATAAAAATAGCTTTCAACTTATGGTCTGATTCAGACAAGCTGTATAGTGTATATAGGCATTTAATTTAAAATAGCATTATTTTTCATTTTATTGGTCTTATGTTATCTAGTTTTATAGAGTTATTGTCCTTCAAAATAGGTACCATTGAACTTAACTTCAGGCTCTCAGGAAAAATGCCTTTGGACTAAAACTGGTACAATCTCATCAATTATATTTTTCAGTAAATGTACATTAATTTGGTCAAAGCCAGTTGATTTTTTATTTTTTAAAAGTTTAACAATACTCTTAATTCCATCTACATTAGTTGGAGCTATAAAGAAAGAATGTTGATAGTAAGTACGTAAAGGTGGAAGGGTATTGGAATATACAATGTCTGGACAGCTAGACTCACGCATAACTTCGCCGTTTGGCAATTCAATTAGCTCAACTATTTTCTTTGAGGAACCACTTGTTAAGTTATTTATTACCTTCCACTGCTCAGGTACATCACCTTTACAGTTTTTTAATAATGTTGAATAATAATGGTTTTTTGTAAAATTGATCACATTATTTAATTCATTAGTATATTTTGCAAAATAATTTTGAAAAACTCTGTCATATGGTCTTCTCTTATAAATTTTAGATAAATTTTTACGTCTCAAATTTATGTAAAATGTTTGGTGTTATCCAGGGACTTAACAATTTAGCCTTTAACAATTTAGAACTACCACCATTTTTCTTGCTACTTCTAAATGTACAATTACTTAAAATATCAATAAACTTACAATATGCAGTATTTACATCATTTTCTGAGTAAACATCCTCCCAATTAGCTTGGCGCAGATAAACTTTTAATATATTATAATCAATAATATCTCTTTTAACTGAGCTACGGCAGAATCGTTGTAAATAGACTTATCAAGTATTTTAAATTTATTACTTTTACAATAAAGACCAAATATACAATGATCAGTAATGCCAATATCAAAAACAGCACTTTTAAAACTATCTATATCTATACAAAATAACAAAAATATGTCCCCTAACATTTTCCATATATATATAAACCCCTAAGGCCTAAATAAAAGATTGCGATACCTTTTCGTGCAAGACAAACCACAGCACGGAACAATATCCCACTTTGACCCACTATCAAGGCCAATCAGCGACAGTAGACGGGTGGAGGGGCTGGAAGTACTTCCGTACGAGCGTCTCAAGAGAAAGAGAGAGAAAATGGGTAAATGAGAGGGAATGATTAGTTTCCTTTACTGCTCACAGGTTGTGCAACCAAAAAGTCGAAACTGGAGGCGATTTCGACCTCTTTAACTTGATTGACGACAGGTTACAGCACGGTCGCTCCCATATTCTGTGCCTCAAAATTTAGCATTGGATGGAACCATCTTCTATGTATAGTAAAATCAATGCCTTAACCCATACTAAATCAGAAAAGACTTAATACTACTTGCTAGATACTAAATATTACTACTGAAAGTCAAAAGTTAACTATCACACATAACATAATTATACAAAATATAATACACAAAATGAAATACAAAATTGTTTACTTTTTGTATTTCATATTGAGTGTAAACTGTTGACTTTCAGCAGTAATCTTTAGTATCTAGCATGTAGTATTAAGTCTTTTCTGATTTAGTATGGGTTAAGGGAAAAATTGTTTTAGATGGAGGCTAAGTTAGTAAGTACACCTGAAGACGGCAGGAGTTTGTTATACCTGTTGAAACGTTGTGTTTATTTCTTAAACACTCAAAGCATTGGAAATCTCCAAATATTATCTAGATATCATAATAAACAAATTACACAATATAGCTTTAAATTTATGCATAACAAATCACAAACTGTAGACTCCTGACTTTGGTTAAGTCAAAATACATGAAATTTACATTACTTTACAACTAAAATCATAATATAAAACAATACAACATATAAATATAATATACTGTAGTAAACAAATTACAATGTAGCTTTACAATAATAAAAAAAATATAATGCACTATCTGTCTGTTACAACTCCTCAACACCAGACATACCGCTGGATTCTTCGCTCGTTCCCTAATCGATTGTCGCTGCTGCTGCTCACATGAATTAGAAAATTCTCCGTAATGTTGTCAATGGCTGGCTCTTTTGCGGCGTACTCTTCTTCCCCATTTTTTACATGATTACACCTAGATTTCCAATTTTCTTGAGAAATGGAGGAAAATTTTTCTTCACAGAGCTTTTGACCATGACTCAATTTGAATATTGTGTTATGTGATGCAACATAGTTTTTAACGTCCGCCAAAATCATCTCGATTGGATTTAAATTGGAATTATAAGGAGGATGACGCAGGTCACTGTGGCCTTCTTTTTCCAGAATGCTATCCAATACATATTTAACATATTGAGTTTATTTTCAAGAATCATATTTTAGAGCTGGGCTTTTAACATTGTTGGTTTGTAGGAAATATTATGATCGACAAGCCACTTATTCATTTCTTCCTTTCTACTATTGGAAGTTGTCGATTTGCTTTTTGTGGTATTTTACATTATCAATGACCAATACTGTATTAGTGATTAGTGACCCATAAAATATAGTTTGTATTGTTCATATTTATTATGATGGTCTCCAGTTTTTGTCCCAGCCTTCAACATAGCCAAAGCCACAAAGATAAACCCTTGTTCCCCTCCAGCATGGACTATAATTAATCTCTCACGTTTAGAACTAGTATATACAAAAAAATTATAGGATCCATCTGACTACATTTTTCCTTATACATGATCTGAACTACATAACTTTCGTTCATGTACACTATAGGTCTACCCTCTGACCTGAATGTTTTTATTGAGTGAAGATTGGTGATTCTCTTTTTCCTAATCTCTGTCTTTTCAATGAGGATCTTCCCGTCATTTTCTGTCCTTTTCCAGGTAAACCCTAATTTTTTTTAAATCCTACGGACACTTGAAACACTTCTTTAAAAATTTAGTTTTCCTCTTAGAGAATTTAGTAACAGTTTTGCTGTTGGCAGCCTTCTTTCTGTCATTTAAAAATCGTAAACGACTTTGTGAACAACACATTCATCAAAATTGTCTAACCCAGTAACGGGCTTCTGTCTCTTATTAGGTGTTAAAAAAGATTTGTTATTATCTTCACTTACTTTTATGGCGTCTAGTGCCTTGTTGAGCCAAGAAATAGTCCAAAGAGATACTCCGGTTGCAGCTGCGGTCCGCTCTCTCCCCTTCTGCATCGGTATTGTCACACCATTGTTTCACTCTTCTCTCATAAATTTATAAACATTAGATACTATCTCCCTACTTTGACTATTTAATACTTTACCTCCTATCCCTACCTTGGATTTAAATTCTGCGATTTTCAAAACCTTGAAAGAGTCACACTTAAAAACACTTTAGAAAACAAACCGCTGTAACACTCCACTTGCAAAGCGACTGACTGAGTGTTTAGGAATGTCCCAGATTATTAATAACAGCACCATCCCCTGTTAGTCTTCGTCCTTCAACCCCGTGTCGCGAACTGCAAAGTCATTGGAAATGTTCGCAGAATGGTCTTTGCCTCACCTCACCCACCCCCCCGCCTAAAGTGCTGTGTCAGGTCCAAGTGCCAGGTGAGCTGACGGCAGCTGTATAAGTGACTCCAAAAGAACATTTCCAGTGCATTTTAGCACTTTTATAGGAATTTCATCCCTATGAAATTCAACCACAAGACATCATATTACTTAATAAATTAAGTATGTTTTTCATTTTCTCTTTATCTAATGGATCACATTTAATTGCATTCCTAACATTCATGGAGAAAGGATTATTGAATAACTGTTGTGTATGTGTTCATTTAATGTTTTTCTGCATATATGCAGCAATATTTGTTTAAATGAGAAACAACTTCTGTAGGGTCATTTATTAATTGATTCCTTATTTTAAGTTTTATATTATTTTTGGATGGCCCATTTCTATTTGTTATTTCATCATTAATTAAGTTCCATGTTATTTTATTTAGACTGTTGGAGCTGCATATTTTTCTATCAAAGAAAGATTTATTTACTTCAATGATTCTTTTTTTAAAGCTTTATTTTGTTCTGCCACTGCAGCTGATAATGCTTTATTTTTCCTTTACCTAGCAATTTTCCTTAAATTGATAATCTGTCTCTTTTCACCCGTAATACTACCTTTTATCCTGATTTTTTTGTTATTGTCTACCTTTATTGTTTTTATTGGAAAAGAGAGATCAAAGAAATATTTTATGATATTATAAAATACCTCATACTTTTCCTCAACAGGCGCTAAATATACTTCAAACCAATTTTATTTTTCCAATAATTGATTAATATGTACTATATTTTCTTCAGAAAAATTACAAATGGTTTTGAAGATATTATTTTTCTTCAAACTTATACCTAAGTTGAAAAATTCAAATACTTGACCATCATGATCTGATAATTAAGTTATTACTCCTGTTGTTTGTGTAAGACTTTTTGGTATGTTTGTGAGGCAGTTATCAAATAGTTGACCATCATGATCTGATAATTAAGTTATTACTCCTGTTGTTTGTGTAAGACTTTTTGGTGTGTTTGTGAGGCAGTTATCAAATAGTTGACCATCATGATCTGATAATTAAGTTATTACTCCTGTTGTTTGTGTAAGACTTTTTGGTATGTTTGTGAGGCAGTTATCAAATAGTTGACCATCATGATCTGATAATTAAGTTATTACTCCTGTTGTTTGTGTAAGACTTTTTGGTATGTTTGTGAGGCAGTTATCAATGGCATTTTTAGGTGTGTCAGTGACTCTTGTTGGAAAATTTACTAAATAACTCATTTCATATGATCTTAACAAATTTATCAGATCCCTATGAATTGAGTTATTCTCTAAAACATTTATATTGAGATCTCCGACAATCAAACATATTTAAATCTCTTCACAACACTGTTATATTAAACATTTAATCTACTTAAACATTCTGAAACACTACTACTTGGAGATCTAAACCCCCACTACTAATATAACATCCTTATTATTGTACAATTATGCACAACAACATTCAAGTTGTTTTTTCTGACATATTTCATCTAATCACTGAAAGTTTATTTTCTTGTCTTTAATTTTTTTACCTGTAAATATAGCTACCCCACCATTTTTTTCTTTTTCCTCGTGTAAAGTACTCATGTTTACATAATCACTTAAATTAAATCTCTCTACTTCATTAAAGGCCAAATTATGTTCAGTTATTACTATAATGTCAGGTTTAATTTCATTTAAAACTATTTCTAATGATTCTACTCTAGATTGAAAATCTTTAATGTTTTAATGAAATATTTTAATTTTGTTTAGAACATGTCTCTTCAATCTACCAGAAGCATTTCTACTTATTACTAATTTTTTATGGTTTTCTTTTTCCCTGCCTTAAATAATATTTAACAGGTTAAATCAATATATTTTTGTTATTGGGTCTAGATCAATATATTTTTGAATATTGATTCTTTTTAGGGGATGTGGTCTTAAAAGTTAGGTTTATTGGTTGAAATTTTGTTTCCTTAAAAAATACTTATTTTTTTGTTCCTTGTTAGAAACCATGTAGTTATCAACTAATTTCTGAATTCTGTGATCTTGTTTTTATTTTTGTGTCCCAAATCCTTGAAATGTTTCATCAGCAGACAACACAATGTTAGGAGTCTGACAAACAAGTTTTACTAACACTGGTGTTGTGAGTGATAAGGCGTTGAGCTGGATCCTGCTGGTCCTGAGCTTATTCAGGAATCTGTCTGCTGCCTCCATCGCTGCACTTGTCCTTTCATGCAGTTGTGAGTAAACAGAAGCAGGGCTATAGATGGTGACGGATGAAGTGTCATGTGGTCTATGTATCATCACATCAGCCAAGGTGTTAGGAGCTACACTCAACACCTGACATGTAGGTTCTTCTTCTGAGACTGAGTCATCCAAATTACAGCTTTTGTTACTGTTAACTTCTCCTTCATTTGATGTATCTGAGTTCATGGCTACATCCAGCTGTGGTGGAGGCCGAGTAGGAATTGTCTGGAACTCAGAAGCTGTGTGCTTTTTAAACAGAGTGAAAAACAACTTATTAATTTTTTTAGCAACCTACTTTTTCCCTCCTTTGTTAATATGGAATCCATTCCTTGTGTGCTGCCGGCTTGTTAACAGGTCTAGATCAATATATTTTTGAATGTTCATTCTTTGAATTATGTTTATGGACAATTGTGCGTATGTTTGCATTCAACTCTTTAATGGATCATTTTGATGGTCGTCTTCTTTCAAATCTGGATGGCTGCTAAGATTAGATTTGTTTTCTTAAACTTGCTGATATTTACTTCTATATATTTCGTAAACTTATTTTTGTTTAAACTTGATTTTTTTAAAGTATTATTAGCAATATTGTTTGAGGCCGCAATCAAAATCACACAGTCATTATTAGAGAAATTTTTTAGTGAATTTCTTTTAAAGCAGAAGACATTACTACTTCTAGCGGTGCTCCTGGCTGGATGAGACCTGACACTGACATCTGATTCTCTGTTAGCTTGTTTAGGTAGCTAGCCAAATCCCTGCCCTGACTTATCAGCTACTATTGACACTGACTAATTTTGTTCAGTTTTTTAATGGCTGTTTTATATTTTAATATTTTTATAGTACAACTTACTTTTTGTTTATTTACTATATTATTACGGGTTGCTTTTAATTTTATTTTAGTTTCATTATTGTCTTCAATATTCAATAAAGGTGCATATTTGTTTCTCAGTGTTAGTTCATTGTTACAGGACAGATTAGGCCAATTGTGTAAAGATTTTTTATTTAGTGATTTGCCTTTTTTTAGCACATACAAAAAGGAGCTTTCTTTATCATTCTGATTTTAGATGACATTTTGGTCCTAAAGTGTTTTGTTACTAGCCAAAACTTGATTGTCTTCTTCAAGCATCCTGTTTGCTTGAGTTATCCTGCTATGCTCTGGGGTCAAGTCTGTTTATAACTCCTGAAGTGTTTTGTTACTAGCCAAAACTTGATTGTCTTCTTCAAGCATCCTGTTTGCTTGAGTTATCCTGCTATGCTCTGGGGTCAAGTCTGTATATAACTCCTGAAGTGTTTTGTTACTAGCCAAAACTTGATTGTCTTCTTCAAGCATCCTGTTTGCTTGAGTTATCCTGCTATGCTCTGGGGTCAAGTCTGTATATAACTCCTGAAGTGTTTTGTTACTAGCCAAAACTTGATTGTCTTCTTCAAGCATCCTGTTTGCTTGAGTTATCCTGCTATGCTCTGGGGTCAAGTCTGTTTATAACTCCTGAAGTGTTTTGTTACTAGCCAAAACTTGATTGTCTTCTGCAAGCATCCTGTTTGCTTGAGTTATCCTGCTATGCTCTGGGGTCAAGTCTGTATATAACTCCTGAAGTGTTTTGTTACTAGCCAAAACTTGATTGTCTTCTTCAAGCATCCTGTTTGCTTGAGTTATCCTGCTATGCTCTGGGGTCAAGTCTGTATATAACTCCTGAAGTGTTTTGTTACTAGCCAAAACTTGATTGTCTTCTTCAAGCATCCTGTTTGCTTGAGTTATCCTGCTATGCTCTGGGGTCAAGTCTGTATATAACTCCTCAAGTTATGAGTATTTTTCATTTAAATTAGATCTAACTTCATGGTTGTAATTTCTTTGTTTTTGAACTTTAAAGAGTGATTGAGATCTGTAATTTCTTTTTCAAGTTTCTTCCGCTCTTGTTCCCAAGCTACATCAATATTTTGACATCTTAAGGTGTCTGTCTGAAGATGAAGCTCAACTACTTCTTCTTTCTTTTTTGTAGATAATTTTTTTTGTCAGAGAACCTCTAGGATATTTTCTTTGTCATTTTCACTGATTTGGAGGATTTTTTAAAACTCTAACTTTTAATAATGCATTGTCCAATTTTTCAAACCAGTTGCTGTCAAAGATAATATTTCAGAAAATAAGACTGGTTCACTTTTCGTCATAATTTTGTCAAAGTGACCATACATCTCTACAACCAAGATTTTCAACTTCTTCATTTGCTGCTGTAAACTAAATATATTAAGATATAATCCAGTAACAGTGGAAAAATGAAGAAAAACTGTTTTTTTTAACTAAGTTTGTCAGACTCCTAGTGGTCAAGATAAATAGTCAGTTTTATAAAAAGAAAATAAAAAACTGTTTTTTTTCAACTAGGTTTGTCAGGCTCCTAGGGGTCAAAATATATAGTCAGTTTCTATATCACTTTCAATATCCATTTATAACCAAAATGTAACCAAAAATGTTGCTTACACTAATTGTACTCGAAGTCCTTCTTTATAAGATTGAATACAGCAATATTATTCACTCTGCCAATATTATTCAGATTCATGTAGTGTTGACCTGTGTAGCTATGCCATTCACAATCTGTCAATGCACTCATTAGAACTAGGTCAGCTTACTTCAATTACAGTTGAATATATCCTTTTTTAAATATGTTGCAAAACTTGTCTCTCAGAATGTAGTTTACAAATAATGAATAAGAATATTATTTGCACTATTTTGTATTTGGTGATATGATTTGTTTTCTACTGCAAGATATTCAGCAGTTGTATTAGTTAACTGCCACATAGTGAAATGAGCAAGATTTATCTTAATATCTTCAAAGGTGGGTGTTCATTTATGGCAAGAGTAACGTTTAGTCAATATGTTAATTCAATATGAACTAGCGATGATGATTGTTCAACATTTACCACTTTAAAAAACTAAAATTTAGGAGCTCACATTTACTACACTTAATTAGTAGGCGATCTTGAGGTGAACTCTTCTAGAATCTGTTTATTGCATGAATAGCACAACACAAGGGCAGTTATTTTCCAAAATTATAGATTTTCGGTGCAATTACAGGCGAGCGATTACTCGTATATTGCCTGCATCATCTTTTTCGCAAATTAAGTGCGGGCGACGATTCGTTCGCTTCATCTTAAAAGAGTTAACAAATGGTGTGCTAAGTTAAATGACACTTAAATTTTTTTAAGCATCACAAAAAAATCAGGAAATTCTTTATTTATTATTTGATTTTATCAAACAAGGCATTGTTTATTCTGTATTATGAGCACAAACTTCAGCATGTCTTGGTATGTTCTTATAAACCATTCGTGTCTGTAATTCAGGGTTTAACATTTTAAATAGTTAAAAATATATACAGACAGACAGTAAATAGAACGAGATAGACCATTCATTGGTGTCACTGAGTTTTTTGCTTCATTTCACCCACTGAACAATATTCTAAAGTTTGTGTACATTTTTTTTTTTTTTTTTTTTTTTAAGGAGAGGCCGATTTCCTCCTTTATAAAAAATATACCCTGTTGTGCCGTAGCACAGAGTCGAGTTGTCCTTGGTAGCCGCCTTTCTCTGTTTTTTCGTTTTTTCTTGTTCGTGTTGGTTCTGTCATGTTCACTGTGATTAGACTGCTGACTGTCGTCGTCTGTAATGGTGGATGAGTCTTTTGGGTAAGTGTTCGTGTTGGTTCTGTCATGTTCACTGTGATTAGACTGCTGACTGTCGTCTGTAATGGTGGATGAGTATTTTGGGTAAGTGTTCGTGTTGGTTCTGTCATGTTCACTGTGATTAGACTGCTGACTGTCGTCGTCTGTAATGGTGGATGAGTCTTTTGGGTAAGTGTTCGTGTTAGTTCTGTCATGTTCACCGTCATTAGACTGCTGACTGTCGTCGTCTGTAATGGTGGATGAGTCTTTTGGTTAAGTGTTCGTAATTTTGCTTTTTATTCACAGTTACGGCCGAAATGTAGTTTATTTGTTGTTAATTAAGGTTCTGTGTTTTTTTTTTTTTTCAATTTCAGTTTATAATGCTGTTGCCGGTTTCAATTATTTTGTTTTGTAGATAGGTTAGGGAGTTCTTGGCTGCCGATTTAATATGTATCTTTTATTGTTGTAAAAGCTTATTTGTAATGTTAATATTATTTAAAATTGTAAATTAAGTTTGTTTCTGTCCAATATTTATCAATTGTGTAATATAGAAGTTCTTTTTCATATGCTACCCATACTTGTCACTTAAGACATGCCTAGACTATCTTAATGGTTTTGTTTCATAGGTCATTGTTGATGTTATTTAATTCAATTTTATTCTTTGTATTTGGTTTATTAATTATTAAAGTAATGTTATAAATTTTGCTAAAATGATAACCTTGTGTCTAGCCTAAGCTAGGCCTACTACTTACAAGCTGTTGCCAGATTTTACTTCTTTGCAAGACTTTGGATCTTTTTACTGCTGGTTTAATTTTTCTTTTTTTTACTTACTTGCTTAGTATAAAATAATGTTTATATAACACCTGTAATCTTTTGCAATTTTAATTTTTTGTCAAACTCCTTCTGGGTAATTGTGTAGTTTCTAGCATCTGTTTAGATAAAACTCATTTTGGGTATTCCTTTAGTTAAGAGCATTCTTGTTAAATATTTTCCTTTTGAGTTTTTTTTAGTTTTAAATGTTTTTGTTTTGATTTAGGCAGCTTTTCCTTTTATTTATATTCTGATTCTATAGATTTTTTTCTGTCCTACATTTTTTAAATCTTGTGTTTTCTCTCTTGCTCTTAATTTTGGGATCTTTGCAGCTTTTGGTTCCAGGGTTCAGGAGGGGAGATGGATCGTCACCTGCCTTATCTTGCACCTTAATGTCGCCTAGGGACGCAGTTAAGGACCTATGGGCTGGGCCGACCACTTGGTCTTTTTTTCAGCCCAGAAGGTGTTGCCAATTTTTTCCCCTTCCTCGCTGCGCCTTCTGTTTCTCCAGGCCGAAGTCTTCTCTCGCAGGTGAGATCCACTCCTTTTCTTTCTTTTCTGGCCCCTTTGGCCCCATCTGGACTTGAATGCAAGTTATGAAGAGCTGTGCGGTAGAGTTTCTTTTGTGGGTGGGACATTTGTTTTTTGGGGACTTTTGTTTATTAAGGATGTGTTTTTATGCTCTTTCAAGGAGAGAATAATTAGATTTTATTTTATATTTTTTTAACTTAATTTTCTTCGGCTGGGATAGGTGTTTTTTATTTGTTAACAGGGTTCTCGGAAGCTTGATTTTAACTTCCTTTTCCAATTAGGAACCAACCTGCCTAACTCGCAGGGTTCGGTGGAATTACTAAATTAAATTTTTTTTTCTTTTCAAAATTGGCTAAACCTTGATATTAAGTTGTTATGTTCCTGAGGCTCCGGCCATGATAACTGATTTTTTATGTTGTTTTAAATAGTCAATTTGTTATCTCTTATTTATTTGTAGTGTGTTATTTTGTTATTATTTATTCATGTATTTTGTTTGTTGTAATTTGTTACGTAATTCTATTATTGTTATTTGTTTTTATAGTTTATGTCTTTATTGAAAGTTTAGAATAATATTTTTGATTAGGCCATTCAAGGATCTTAACTTTCAAACTGGCAACAGTGTAATTTTACATGTTCAATTAATTTTCCATTTCTGTTGGAAATTCATAAAAAAAAAACTCATTTTTTAATAAACTACATTTTGGACATACCTTATGTTTTTGTTCTGTGTCCTCCTGAGTTCTGGAGCCATCGCACCCACCTTTGATGGGTCCAGAATTGTTATTACGAGGGTGGGTTGCACTGTATAAAGCAAACTATAATACTGTAGTATTGAATCACAGAAAAGTGACACTAAATATGGTCATGACACAATTTAAATGGTGACATAAATGTTAACATTTGCAAAGCAAACTTTTATAATAATATTCTAGTTTTAAATACTTTTCACTAATTAATTTAATTTATTTGTTACATTTTTTTACATTTAGAATATACCGTATTTGTTATTCTTACCGATAATGTTCTATTAAGTTTTTTTAGTTTGATTATTATTTATTTTTCACTAAGAATCATATTTGTTTTTAATATAACCATTTATCATGTTAAAAAACTAGTAAGAACTTTTTTTTAATCAATCCATTCCATTTTAGACTGGGATAGCAACAGTATCGATTGGATTTAAACACAATATATGTATGTGTTATGAAGCACTCAATTGTGGCTATTGTGAGTATGCCAGAGTCAAGAATTTTCTTGGGAAGGAGGTCCTTATTTAACAATTATCTCTGGGGATGATTCTAGACCATAGTAGTAAACAAGGGTTTGTGCCACTACTCTTTCTGAAGGTAAGTTGTAGTTATCTACTGCTATAGACTTTTAATAGTAATATTTACACTTAATTGAACTAAAACTGACAGGCTCCAATGTGAACCGTTACCTCTAAGCCCATCTGAGCTATTGAGGCATGATAGGGGTGTCAATATTTTTAAGCTTATGTAAGTATAGCAAATCAGTCATTTCATTAACTGTTTTTAAACATGCGTTTTAGTAGCTGTATTTTCAGTAGAGGGGTTGACTTCCTGTATGAAGCCAAGAAGGGGTGACACAACTTGAACAATAAGTTGAACAAGAAGTTACAACAACAAATCCCCAACAAACAATATTCTATAAAGCCAGCTGTTTGCATTCTTATCATATTAAATTCCCTGCTGGTATAGGTTACCTTACTTAGTCAATTCTTATCTGTGTAAAACTACCCATGTATGAGCATTGCACTTAAAACTGAAGTGTTTAGTATTTACAAGTCACATCCTTATCAAATGACCTTTTAACTCCCACCTTCTGATTGAGTTGTTGAAAACTATCTCAACTTTGATAGCAAACTAGAATGTCGACAGTACTATCAATCAGGTTTGATAGTATATCATATTTGTTTATTATTGTTATTAGAAATAAAATGACGAAAACTTCTGGACCTTGTATACTAAATTTTAATTTTTCATATGATTAATAAAGAACCACAGTTTTTAAATAAAATTCTCTGAAGAAATAACTCTTGCATTGATATTTTATATGCTAAAAATATATCAAGCAGAAAGCCTGATAAATGCTAAGCACAGTAAGTCTGCACAAGTTCAATCTAAGTGGCCAAGATTTTATGGATCCAATCAAACAAAAAATTAAAACTTCATCAACCAGCAGTTCACAAAATTGTTTAGATGAATAAAATTAACCCTATACAACAGAATGTTTTGTGGTCTGCCAATAACAGAAGACAAAGAAACATCAAAGCACACTACTCAAGGATGACATTCACTGTCAATGAAGAACTGGGCCCTGAACAGACATTATTTTGAATAACATTATTGAACTTTCCAACAAACTGTAAAAAGTTAACGTAAATATATATATATATATTTTTTTTTTTTTAACTTCACTCGCCAGTTGACATGGGCCTACAGACCTGTGCGTCAACTTTATTCAACGAGTGAAGTACCGACCGTTGGCTCAGTGGGGATTCGAACCTTGGACCTTGCCCTCCGCAGTCCACTGAGCCACCACGCCGGCAAAGTATATGTATATGTAAATAACTTAGGGTTCTCTAAAACAGATAGACCTAACACTACTGTTTCCTATTTACTGTTTCAACGTGCGATTTATGATTTTAATTTATTTTTAAAATAACACATGTTTCATTGAATTGTTAAATGTAAACAAACCAAATGTGTTGTAATTTTTCTTACCTGTACTAATACACACAATTCAGTTATTATCAAACTTTATTTAATTTTTATTGTAATTTCAACGCACCGCAATGCTTATTCAACATTTAAATATGGTCCTTCGATATTTGGATTACAGCAAGTAAGATAATTTTACAGTTCACTAATAAAATAACAACAACAAAAATTTCTGAAAATTTGAAGAAAGAACTTACTGTATTAAAATACAAACAGAAGTCATTAATTGAACATATAGAATGTTTACTTAAACTAAGTAAAGTAATAACATCAGATTCTCAGGAATACTTTAAATTTAAAATTCTCAGGAATACTTAAAGGGAATTACCTGAGATTAAAACTGACCCACTGCAAGTTTTAACTACTACGGAAGAATCAAACCTGAATTCAAAATTTTCATCATGGACTAAATTGGTAAGGATTGTTGCATACAAACTTCGTTTCAAGTAAAACACTCTACACCAAGAAAAGACCATATAAAAATTAGTGAGCTAGAAACAGCAACAACAACTATTTGCAACATCATACAACACGTTCATTTTATCAGAGACTTCAAACTTTAAAAAGCAGACAAAAATTGTACAGCTCACCTGCTTTCCCTTTCACCTTTTATTGACGACAAAAATTTAATTAGAGTAGGAGGTCGCATCAAACATTTACATCTACCTTACAATGCAAAAAACCTATACTAATACCTAAAAAGAGTCAAGTAACTTCAATGATTGTTGACTACTATCATATCTACATTGTGGACCCCAATTTTTACAGTCTACGATTTCAAAATATTTTTGGATACTAAATGCTCGCAGTTTAATCAGAAGCAGAATCTTTAAATGCATTTGTTGATTTAGATGCCAACCAAGAAATGGGAGATTTACCTCAAAACCGCATCATTCCATCCAGTGTGTTCAGCAAATGTGGAACTGACTTTCTAGGACCTTTTACTGTGAAGCCTCATGCGTTTAGAAAAATTCTTCAAATGAAAGTTCACTTATGTGTTTTTGTATGCTTTTCAGTTTAAGCCATCCACTTAGAAGTAGTGACCAGTCTTACCACCGAAGCCTACATGCTGCTCTTACTCGATTCTTTTCATGGAGGGGTCTTTGCAATGATATCTATTCAGATTGTGGGACTAATTTTACAGCTGAGGCTTCAGAAATTGACAATATTATTAAAAGATTTTTCAAGAAAGAAGAAGTTCAAAGTTTAATTGACCAGTTTTGCAGTGAAAAATTAATAAACTTTCACTTCCTACCAACAGCAGCATCACATCAAGGAGGTCTCTATGAGAGAAATGTCCAAAGCATCAAACATAAATTGAACAGAGTCATAGGTGACCAAATTCTGACTCTCGAGGAATTTATCACATTGTCAACAAAAATCGAAGCAAGACCCATATCTCCACTCTCGTCTGATCCATCATAAATTTACATTCTTGCCCCAGGGGATTTTCTCATAGGTAGACTCATGGTAGCTGTCTCTGAACACGACTGGAGAAACACCAATTAACCGCCTTTCTAGGTGGCAATTGGTACAATATATGACACAAAGTTTTTGGAAACAATGGAGCCAAGAATATTTAAACACCCTACAGCAAAGAATGAAATGGAAAACTACTCAAAACAATGTTAATGTGGGAGATTTTGTGTTAATTGACAATTTAAATTTACCACCTTTATCCTGAAAGATGGGACATTTCTCAGAGACTTGTCCTGGCTCAGATTGTTTGGTACATGTGGTGAAAATCAAAACGTCAAGAGGCATTCTGTCCAGACCAATAGCAAAAATCTCTCTTTTATCTATTGAAAACTAATAACATTGACTACTTATTTGTTTCTTCGTCCTGTGCTTTGTTTTCTTTGTGAAACAATTGAGTTTCCTCAGGCGGGGGAATGTTTCCTATTTACTGTTTCAACATGTGATTTATGATTTTAATTTATTTTTTTAATTACACATGTTTCTCTGAATTGTTAAATGTAAATAAACCAAATATGTTGTAATTTTTCTTACCTATGTACTAATATACAGAATTCAGTTCTTTTTAAACTTTATTTAATTTTTATTGTTAATTTCAACGCATTGCAATACTTACACAACGCTTAATTACCTAGATTTTTAAATCCACTATTCAGTTCCACTTAGGAAAATAAATTCAGTAATTCAAATGAAAATATTACATTATATTCTAATTAAATCCTGCAAATCAGATAATAGGTTTAAAAAATGGATGTAGGATTAACAAAATCTGTTTATGCCAAAAAGTAATATGTTTATAGAACTATTACCACTGATGATGGTGAAATTTACCTTATTAGAAAAATAATGTATTTCATACTTTTTTCTTATTTTAAAACATAGCAAAACCTTATTTTAAGTTGTTTCCAACCCATTTTTTGATAACAATCGTTTTAAAGGATACACTGATATACTGAGGTTTACATTTCTTTCAAGAAAATAGGTATGTGGGTAGATCCTTTAACTAACTGTGCAGCAGATAAATGTTGTTTTTAAAATAAAATATCTTCAACTGATAAAACAAAAAGGAAACAGAAACTGTTTCGGAGTTGAAATATTATTTGAGTTATATAATTCTTTCTACTATTTAACCTTGCCAAAAATACATTTATAAATATAAAACAATATTCAGAAAATAAAATAAATATGCTTAGTTGTTGTAAGATATTAAAATGTATGTGATAATATATCTAAAAACCAATTACTTTAACTAGAACATTTAAAAGTGCACAGCTCACACTCAAACCACAACAACGAACATTTAACATTAAGGGAACCACTGCTGCTCACATCAACAAGTCCTTGACCTTTGAAATAATAAAACATATATAGCTGATATTTCTAGAGAATATAGCATAAACAAAAAAGTATAGACCTAATTATTCTTTCACAACTGATTAATTAATGTATATTTAGTTTCTGATTTATATGTCGTAGATACAAAAAATTAAAAATTCTAATCAATGTCTTAATAGATTAACAGAATATTAATAATGATAAATTTAACTCAACTTGATAGAAAATTTAAGGTTCAAGCAGTAGCTTAATTATGAAATTAGGCTAACATTTGAAGTTTGCAAAAAATTGAATTTTTTAATAAATTCTTTAAAAAATTGCCTTTTTTTTTATTAATTTGGCAATACTAAAAAGCAAGATTGTAGCAAAAAGTTGAAGGATGGGAAGCAAGGCATAAGTAATGTAACATAAAATTTAAATAATTATTTTTAGATTTATTAAATACTGTACATGAACTATAGTGTTAAGACATGTACCTCTAATTATTAATGAGTTTTATAGCAAATTAGTTAATATGACTTATTAAATATGAATAAGTCACGTTTCAGTCTGAATTTCATACAAATTTTACATTGAATTCATGTTCAGTTCATATCTTCTAGCCATATCAAAATGTACTAAATTGGTAATTGTTAATGAACTTCGTGGGCCTAAGCACAACGTGCTCACTTTTCAAACCCTGTTGGTAATTACCACGTTATATAATATTTCTAACATCACCTCATACAAGTTTTCTCCTTTTAATTCTTTCAACACTTAAATCAGTATTTATATAAACAGAATTGTTGCTTCAAATGGAATGTGATTTTTTGCAATTTAAGATTGTTTCTTAATCAACAAACAAAATCTCAATCTAGAACAGCAATATTGAACATAATGCTTGACATTTGTTTTGTCAGCCGGCCGCACATATTCTCATACAAGTCATTTTAGCACACGTTTACCAATTTTCCCATCAAATTACTCTAACAATGTACAGACAAATGGCAGTTTCCTCTCATTGTTCAGAGCATATATTTAAGCAGTTTGTACGTGCCAAAAAGCGTAGACAGTCTTGATATGGGTTTGAAGGCTCTAGATAGGTATGTAGTCTTGAAAATTTCAGGTTTTTAATAGTTTGTTGTTAACCATCTCATTCTTTTTTTTTAAATTAAAATGAAACAAAACCAAGCGTCATCAGTTTTGTCTGCCAAATATCAAGAGTTTTTTTAAAGTATTATATTATTATAACTCTGCAAAATTACCTAAGAAGACAAGTCCACCAACACCACAGTAGTAGTAAACAAACACTGAAACACAGTAATAATACATGTCTCTCTCTCCCCCCCCCCCCCTTACCTGATAAAAGTACCAGTGGTACAGAAAATCTGTGCAAAATGTATTATTACTGTTTATGTTACTACTACTCTGGTGTTAGTGAACTTGTCTTCTAAGGTAAGTTTGGCTGATGTCTTATCTCTCCAATATACTAATTCCTGATCTAGTCCCCTTAAACATATTATAATTCTTAAATTATGAAATAGACTTGCTGTATTTAATGAAATATTCAAACTTCATATAAGGATTAAATGACATTTAAGAGGGCTGGAGAGATGAGAAATTCTTCCAACTTCCAGCCTATGATAGGCCAGTAAGAATCTATTCTCCATAACTTCGATATTATTTTTTTATTAATTCAAACAAAAACATAGCTCCACTGGTAGTCCTTTAAAATATATTAATAGGTTTAACAATTTAAATTTTGAAACATTTTTGAATAAACGCTTAACGTGATTGGCTATTAGTTCTTCCAAACTGTTGTTCAATTAATTTTTGAAATTAGAATAATTTTAAGTGGGTGTATCATAAACTTTATAATAAAAAAGTTAGATTACCAATTTAACATTAAGATTACCAGCTTAAGGATTGGTCTTAAAGAGTACTACCTACGACCGCGCAGATATTATGTGTACCCAATTTTTTTAAGAACTATGTACTAGTTGTTTAGTAAGAAACTAAGAGGCCTATGAAAAATCCAATAACAGTGTTGTTTTACTTGTTCAATTGCACGTTATGGCATATGCATTTTTCAATTTTATTATAAGTTTTAATAATTTTTATTT
This sequence comes from Stictocephala bisonia, assembly GCA_035578905.1. Classification (NCBI taxonomy): domain Eukaryota; kingdom Metazoa; phylum Arthropoda; class Insecta; order Hemiptera; family Membracidae; genus Stictocephala; species Stictocephala bisonia. Next base: position 766,806 of record JAQJVL010000238.1, on the reverse strand, counting down.
TAGTTTGAATAAAAAAGTACCAAAGCTATTACTAGTTTTCACTGTGCATCAACTTTACACTTGTATTATTCAAACAACCCTCCATATATCGCATTTATATTTTAAAGTGCAGTTAACAAGAATGTTTTCTACAAGTTTCATAAAGGTCAATTCCTAATGAGACCATATATAGATTTTACCCCTATGCTACTCCTGTGGTTCAGAGGTCACACTAAGCGGTTTGTCCAATGAGCCTACAAATTAAAAATGGGCTTGTCTAAGCAGGTGAGGGGAATTGTATCTTAATTGGGCATCTAAACTAAAATCCATACTAACTTTTTTTTAACTAAACAGTTTTAATTTATTTTTTTACATATCGCACATAACATTCTGAAGTATACCAGCACCGATATGGACTTAGTTGTCAGTGTGTAAAATGTCAGTATATTGCATTAGACCATACTGGGAAAACACACAGTTGAAAGTTTTATATATTATGTTTTACTAGAATAACATTTTACAAACCTCTCCCATTGATAACCTTGTCTAAAGAAAATCAAAGTTAATGAGATTCATAATGCCTTTTTGGAGTTGTATATTATTTTTATTGTTAGTTTCAATTATTAGAAAATTATTTAAAAAACTAACAACAAAATAGTGTTTGCTGCTACATTTATACAGTTTTGTTGGAAACCTGTTTAAAGTAAATCCTCTCATAATTGTTACTTGCACCTACTCAAACTAAGTTGTGGAAGGGAGAAGAATAATGGAATCAAGCCTCTTGTGGCTAGCACCCCTGACATCGATGCAGGGGGTCACTGCTTCATATCCTAGGAGGTCCAACTAAATTTAGATTGATGGGTTTGGATTGTTGCCTCATAAAAACATTAAAATCAAAGTTAAAAATGCTATTAGCGTAAAAAGACAAAATAAATTCTTAATGGGTAATTCTACTATCCAAAGGTAAAGGTTTTGACACACTCACCCTCCAACCGATTTAATGTACATGTTGGCGGACCATCCCAGCTAGCCAATTTAAGTTTTGATGGACCATTTGTCATTTCATTCTGGATTTGTCATCTTCCAAGAATTGTATCTACAGTATTGTAAAATGTAAAAACATATTTCCAGAAAATTTAGTAAATGTTCCTAGATTATAGATTGGAAATTAACTTGCAGTCTTACACACTCAAATTAAAGTTAACATTAGACTGTGGTTGTGTTTTGATTATTTAAAGTACAAAGTAAATAAGAACCTGTAAGAATTATTTTCACAATAATAAAAAGTAGTTTATTTAAATTTTCAGTCATGAACCCAATGTATCTTGATCCTAAAATTATGACCTGCCTATCATAACTCATGTTGACAAATTTTTAGATATCATGAAATCTTGACACTGATTATTCATGATGTTCCTACAGCTTATTATTCCTACAGTAATTGATTCAAACAGCAAATTCATCTGAAATAGTCATACTTTATAGTCATTGTAAGTAAATCTCAAGGAAAGAATAGTGAAGTGTATATGTTTACCAAAAATCATAAACACTTTCAGAATAACTCATTTGACCGATATCTCTACAACTCTGCTGCACATATTGCATGCTGCTACAGTACTTTAACTGTTCTGGTAAATTTACTGAGGATGTCAAAGAAGTGGACCTGTCATATTTAACTGTTTCCAGGAATTTCACTTAAGAAGACACTTTTTTACTAGCAAAACTAATTTCATTGAGCTTATGAATGTGAGGTTGAAATGACAAGGTCTCTTAATGCAGTGGAGCCTACAAATAGCTACATACAGTGTATCTCGTAATAAAGTGAAGCCTACAAATGGCTACATACAGTATATCTCTGAATGCAGTGGAGCCTACAAATAGCTACATACAGTGTATCTCGTAATGAAGTGAAGCCTACAAATGGCTACATACAGTATATCTCTTAATGCAGTGGAGCCTACAAATAGCTACATACAGTGTATCTCGTAATGAAGTGAAGCCTACAAATGGCTACATACAGTATATATCTTAATGCAGTGGAGTATACAAATGGCTACATACAGTATATATCTTAATGCAGTGGAGTATACAAATGGCTACATACAGTATATATCTTAATGCAGTGGAGTATACAAATGGCTACATACAGTATATCTCTTAATGCAGTGGAGTATAAAAATGGCTACATACAGTATATATCTTAATGCAGTGGAGTATACAAATGGCTACATACAGTATATATCTTAATGCAGTGGAGTATACAAATGGCTACATACAGTATATCTCTTAATGCAGTGGAGTATACAAATGGCTACATACAGTATATATCTTAATGCAGTGGAGTATACAAATGGCTACATACAGTATATATCTTAATGCAGTGGAGTATACAAATGGCTACATACAGTATATATCTTAATGCAGTGGAGTATACAAATGGCTACATACAGTATATCTCTTAATGCAGTGGAGTATACAAATGGCTACATACAGTATATATCTTAATGCAGTGGAGTATACAAATGGCTACATACAGTATATATCTTAATGCAGTGGAGTATACAAATGGCTACATACAGTATATATCTTAATGCAGTGGAGTATACAAATGGCTACATACAGTATATCTCTTAATGCAGTGGAGTATACAAATGGCTACATACAGTATATCTCTTAATGCAGTGGAGTATACAAATGGCTACATACAGTATATCTCTTAATGCAGTGGAGTATACAAATTGCTACATACAGTATATCTCTTAATGCAGTGGAGTATACAAATGGCTACATACAGTATATATCTTAATGCAGTGGAGTATACAAATGGCTACATACAGTATATATCTTAATGCAGTGGAGTATACAAATGGCTACATACAGTGTATCTCGTAATGAAGTGAAGCCTACAAATGGCTACATACAGTATATATCTTAATGCAGTGGAGTATACAAATGGCTACATACAGTATATATCTTAATGCAGTGGAGTATACAAATGGCTACATACAGTATATCTCTTAATGCAGTGGAGTATACAAATGGCTACATACAGTATATCTCTTAATGCAGTGGAGTATACAAATGGCTACATACAGTATATATCTTAATGCAGTGGAGTATACAAATGGCTACATACAGTATATCTCTTAATGCAGTGGAGTATACAAATGGCTACATACAGTATATCTCTTAATGCAGTGGAGTATACAAATGGCTACATACAGTATATCTCTTAATGCAGTGGAGTATACAAATGGCTACATACAGTATATCTCTTAATGCAGTGGAGTATACAAATGGCTACATACAGTATATCTCTTAATGCAGTGGAGTATACAAATTGCTACATACAGTATATCTCTTAATGCAGTGGAGTATACAAATTGCTACATACAGTATATCTCTTAATGCAGTGGAGTATACAAATGGCTACATACAGTATATCTCTTAATGCAGTGGAGTATACAAATTGCTACATACAGTATATCTCTTAATGCAGTGGAGTATACAAATGGCTACATACAGTATATCTCTTAATGCAGTGGAGTATACAAATTGCTACATACAGTATATCTCTTAATGCAGTGGAGTATACAAATGGCTACATACAGTATATATCTTAATGCAGTGGAGTATACAAATGGCTACATACAGTATATATCTTAATGCAGTGGAGTATACAAATGGCTACATACAGTATATATCTTAATGCAGTGGAGTATACAAATGGCTACATACAGTATATATCTTAATGCAGTGGAGTATACAAATGGCTACATACAGTATATCTCTTAATGCAGTGGAATATACAAATGGCTACATACAGTATATCTCTTAATGCAGTGGAATATACAAATGGCTACATACAGTATATCTCTTAATGCAGTGGAGTATACAAATTGCTACATACAGTATATCTCTTAATGCAGTGGAGTATACAAATGGCTACATACAGTATATCTCTTAATGCAGTGGAGTATACAAATTGCTACATACAGTATATATCTTAATGCAGTGGAGTATACAAATGGCTACATACAGTATATCTCTTAATGCAGTGGAGTATACAAATTGCTACATACAGTATATCTCTTAATGCAGTGGAGTATACAAATGGCTACATACAGTATATATCTTAATACAGTGGAGTATACAAATGGCTACATACAGTATATCTCTTAATGCAGTGGAGTATACAAATGGCTACATACAGTATATATCTTAATGCAGTGGAGTATACAAATGGCTACATACAGTATATATCTTAATGCAGTGGAGTATACAAATGGCTACATACAGTATATCTCTTAATGCAGTGGAATATACAAATGGCTACATACAGTATATCTCTTAATGCAGTGGAATATACAAATGGCTACATACAGTATATCTCTTAATGCAGTGGAGTATACAAATTGCTACATACAGTATATCTCTTAATGCAGTGGAGTATACAAATGGCTACATACAGTATATCTCTTAATGCAGTGGAGTATACAAATTGCTACATACAGTATATATCTTAATGCAGTGGAGTATACAAATGGCTACATACAGTATATCTCTTAATGCAGTGGAGTATACAAATTGCTACATACAGTATATCTCTTAATGCAGTGGAGTATACAAATGGCTACATACAGTATATATCTTAATACAGTGGAGTATACAAATGGCTACATACAGTATATCTCTTAATGCAGTGGAGTATACAAATGGCTACATACAGTATATCTCATAATCTATTGATTACATTAACAGATTTTCCTTATTTTACCTTCGATAAAATAAGGAAGGTTTTACCTAGAGTAAAACAAGGATTCCTTGTTTTACTCTAGATGGTTAACCCCAGGAATGTGCACAGTTAGCACAATTATATAATATGAACATTTTACTAGACAAAGAAAATTCTTTAAAAAAAAGATAAGTTATCATATCTGGAAGTGGGTCAATATGTGAATGGAAACAGGATTTTAACTAGATACGGGATGTCATAAAATCAAATCATCTAATTTAAATCTCTCTATTCCTGAAGACAATACAAATACAGTCAATTTTACAGTAGATGATTGTATAGGCGTCGTCAAATAACTATAAGTAATACATAATAAACTAAATTTCAATGTATACATATATATATATAAAAACTGAGAACAAGCATACACTATAAAAAAAATAGAGAAACTTAAGAATAAACATACAAATTAACTAACATAATGATAACAGTAACAATAGAAGAATGAACTAAAAGACAATGTATATACAAATTGATCCTTTACAAACATACAATAAAATACAGGTATAGTGCGGTGAGGTGGCTCAGTGGCTAAGGCTTCTGGCTGTGCCGGTGAGGTGGCTCAGTGGCTAAGGCTTCTGGCTGTGCCGGTGAGGTGGCTCAGTGGCTAAGGCTTCTGGCTGTGCCGGTGAGGTGGCTCAGTGGCTAAGGCTTCTGGCTGTGCCGGTGAGGTGGCTCAGTGGCTAAGGCTTCTGGCTGTGCCGGTGAGGTGGCTCAGTGGCTAAGGCTTCTGGCTGTGCCGGTGAGGTGCCTCAGTGGCTAAGGCTTCTGGCTGTGCCGTTGAGGTGGCTCAGTGGCTAAGGCTTCTGGCTGTGCCGGTGAGGTGGCTCAGTGGCTAAGGCTTCTGGCTGTGCCGGTGAGGTGGCTCAGTGGCTAAGGCTACTGGCTGTGCCGGTGAGGTGGCTCAGTGGCTAAGGCTTCTGGCTGTGCCGGTGAGGTGGCTCAGTGGCTAAGGCTTCTGGCTGTGCCGGTGAGGTGGCTCAGTGGCTAAGGCTTCTGGCTGTGCCGGTGAGGTGGCTCAGTGGCTAAGGCTTCTGGCTGTGCCGGTGAGGTGCCTCAGTGGCTAAGGCTTCTGGCTGTGCCGGTGAGGTGGCTCAGTGGCTAAGGCTTCTGGCTGTGCCGGTGAGGTGGCTCAGTGGCTAAGGCTTCTGGCTGTGCCGGTGAGGTGGCTCAGTGGCTAAGGCTTCTGGCTGTGCCGGTGAGGTGGCTCAGTGGCTAAGGCTTCTGGCTGTGCCAGTGAGGTGGCTCAGTGGCTAAGGCTTCTGGCTGTGCCGGTGAGGTGCCTCAGTGGCTAAGGCTTCTGGCTGCGGAGGGCAAGGAAGGTTCGAATCCCCACTGAGCCAACGGTCGGTACTTCACTAGTTGAATAAAGTTCACGCACATGCTTGCAAACCCATGTCAACTGTCAAGTGAAGTTAAAAAAAAATACTAAAAATGTATCATAAACATACAAATCAACTAACATTAAATCCTTAACAACAAGATGGTACAGTATAATTAACACACAATGAATATAACAACGATCCTGTACACACATAACAATTACTGAACATTTCATTAAAAAAAACTATGATTTATACAAGAATAGCAGCCTAGATGTTTAAAAGCTCACCAAAGTAAACACTACACGATACAATTATAACCTGAGTTTAAAATAAATGTTAACAGTTAAATAATCAAGCCTATCTAAAATCTATCATTAAGAAATTCCTCTTAACCCTCCAAGTGCTGATTTTTTCCACCTCAGTGCTAGGCCATTTTTGCTTGCCCGCGTATACTGCTAAATTTCTTTATTTAACTCAATTTTTTTAATTAAAACGGGTTTATTATATATCATTTTATTCAGTAGAACATGTAGAACAATAATAAAATAAGTTTGAACACTTACCTCTAATGGTGTCTCAGTTATAGACCACTTTTTGTAAATATTTCAACAGCATTTTTTTCAATTTTTCACTTAGCGCCTATTTATTAGCATATAGTAACGACCCACAAGTAATTCCATTATATACAAAATGTTCTCCATTCAACTCTGATTTAAAAAAATACTACAAATTTGCTCTTTATTGTACATAAAAAAATTATTAAAATGTATTGTTTGAAACTTTTCATAAGAGAAAAAATTGCACTTTTTGAAAAACATTGTTACAGTCATAGTTTTTCACAATTATAAATAAAAAAATAAAAAAACACAATATTACTATTGTTTCCAACTGTTTGTTACACATAGCCCTTATTTACAATGATATGAAAATTTATTTTCAATATAAACAATAAAAACAACGTATCTAAAATCTATAATCACTATCTTCATCGTTCAAAACATTTCTAATAGCACTGGAATTACTTAATCCACTCATAATTACTTCTAAATACTAATTACAATTAACTTTCATACAAAAATATATACATAAACAACACGAAATCAAAAGAAAACACGGGACCCTACACACAGTATAAACAACAATGCGAAACTAGTCACGACTGTCAAGAGTAAAATAACAGCTGTTTTTCGACTAACCATGTTCGATTATATTCATCACTAGATTAGATTGTAATGTATTGTTTCGATAGAGCATTTATTCCTGAGTAATACTATATAAAGTATATGTTGATCCAACAATTAATAACTGAGATATATTACGCATTGTGAAGCGATGTTTATTTCGTCCCGATCGGGACTTGAGCACTGGGAACGATCTTTATTTTGTCCCGATCGGGCTTTTTAGCACTTGGAGGGTTAACTATAGATTTTAAAAATCTACATTCCTTTTAAATTGTGTCTATTCCTTTTAAATTGTAAAAACAAGAACTGATCAGAAGTTTTTACTTCAAATTGAAATTTAGTTAACTATAGGTTTCTAATAGTAATAGTTGTAGCAAGATGGTTAAACAATTTTATGGAATTACAGTAGAAACTATTTAAATATTTAGAGTAATTGAAATGGGACTTATTTATGTCATTTTTATGTCTAATATTATAATGATGAATGTCATAATTGAGTTGAAAGTTGCTTAAATTCTTTTTAAGGGCGTTCATCCAGGCGCCTAGTTTAGCGCTCTAAGGAATTTTTTCTAGATTGTATGGTAACTGCCACTAAGAGTAGTAAAGATCCTGACTCACTAACAAAAAAGCAATGTATTCCCCTTCCCTCTCTCTCCCTGATAGCCCTAGTCTACAAATTTGACAGATGGGCATAACTTCCACATTTATAGTAAACTCTAGCAATGAATTTTATATGTATATATATATATATATATATATATATATATATTATTCTACTTTTTAGCTAAAGATGATTGTACAAATTTTAACTGTAAATTTGAACAAATATAATTTATAGAAAAATAATTTCTAACACTTAAAAAAATATTTTCTTTAGATTTACTACATACTACGTTGATTAGTACCTTTTGTCCACTATATTCTTAAAATGTTAATAAATTAAATCACACAGATTATTCATCAGTTATTCACCAAAAAGGCCAAATTAGTCACTTTGGGCAGCCATATCTCCATAAAGAAACTTTTTTAGAATTTTTTCCTGTAACACATTTATTACTTACATGGATACTAACAATTTTATTCGAAAACATTTCAAAAATAATTTTTTACCCAACACCCTTAACAACCAAGAGACGCTGGAAAATATACATACAGTGGAGAGACATTATTTTTTAAGTGACAAAAAGCTGCTTACATTGACTTCTTATAGGGGCCTTAAATAATGCTCTTAGTGGTTGTTTCTGTGATGAAAACACACATTTAGCATGAGAACTCTTTGCCCATAAAATAGCCGTAGCATACATCATGTGGAACTACTTAGTTTTGTCAGTAAAAAGATACCTTTATTTATCTTAGGGAAAATGCAATCAATATGCCAATCCAAGTCACTTTGTGTAATGATTACTACAAATTTAACTGGTTCAGCTTTTGGAAGATTTTCCAAAATACAAAATTATCAACTCTTGAGTTTTTCTGAATTAAGTGACAGTGAGTTTGCATTCCACCAGTTCTTCAATGTTTGGATGAGAATATGCGGCTTGTATTCTTTACTTTATTGCTAACAGGTGGATCATCTGCATACAGATATCATGTAATAGAGGTAGACTGTATAGTTAAAGGTAAGTTGTTTACATAAATAATAAACAATAGGGGGGCTAAAATATAAAACCCTGTGAACCCCATGTTAAACGTCTTTAAACAAGAAAATGAATTGTTAACAAAGATTGTTAGATAAATAATTATTTAATGAGTCCCGTGGCAGTTGGCGAGAAACCAATTGACAAAGCTTAAGAAGTAAAGTATCATGACATAAAGTATCAAACGCTTTTGATGGGTTATAAAATGTAACACCAACTTTAAATTTGTTTTCTTTAGCATTAAGACAGTTTTGAAAAATTCTATAATAGTTTCACAAGTTGAGTGACCACTCCTAAAACCAAACTGATTTTGAAATAGTATTTTGTTTGAATCCTATTAATTTGAATACTAATAAGTTTTTCAATAACCTTGAACCATGTTGGGACCAACGATATGGGCCTGTAGTTCATCTTTTTTTACAGGAATGACATTAGTTACTTTTAATTTGTCTGGAAAATAACATACATTAATACATTCATTAATGACATGACATAGTACATCTGATTCAAAACTTCTACTTTCTTTGGCCATAAAAAAATAAATATTATATATATATATCCAAACAGGAACTGTTACTTAATGGCAATATCACAGACTCAAGATCCTCCACAAATACATGCTTGAAAGAAAAAAAATCATAATAGTAGCAGCACTCTAAGCATTAGAGGCGTACTGAATGAAAGATTTTTTCTTGCTGGTATGTTTTGTATAATGCTATCAACACTGCTGATAAATTAATCATTAAAACATTTGGATGTTTAAGATGAAGAAACTCCTTCAGTACCTTTGCTACCCAGTGATGTATCAACTCCCATATCTGATTAGGTTTATTTGCAGCTTGTGATATCAATTTATCATTACAGGCAACTTGGCAGTGCGAATGTCATACCCATACTTATGTTTGAGTTTTTTGTTATCATTTTTAAGTTGGGGGCAATCTTAGATACTTTTAAGAAAACTAATAACAAAAAAGGTGTCCTCAGTGTTAATTTTCAGATTGACCGACTCACTTTAAATGTTGCACACTTCTTTACATTAACATTGATAAACAGGAAAAAACCATTTAGTTACCCTCAGCCATTTTAAAATGGTAAAAACTTAAAATGTTTAAACAAATTTTGATTTACAAGATATTTGTTACAGATTAATAATGTTTATGTAAAGATGTGTGTAAAATTTTAAGTTACTCGACCAAACCATTCTTGAGTTATTGATTTTTGGTGAAAAACAAAAAAAGAGACACTAATTGGAGTGGATCCAAAAAAAATGTGCTCTTCATTTGTTGCTTCAAATTAAGGTAAAATCAGAAAATGAATAGCCAGGACACCTTTATTGTGTCACCCTGTATATATGTTATTTTGTGACAATAATATAGATACAGTTTAAAATTAGTGCCTTTTTTGTTTGGTAATTTAATTAATTTGTAAATATATTTTAAAATAAAAAGTGTGATTGTAAGACTGGGGAAGTTTTTACTTCATACAGATGTATTACACTTCTATTTCTATAAAACCGCTATTTAATTAAATGTAAAAAATGAATACTCACTCTTATAATTTGTAAAAGCACATGTTTTTACTCAATAGCATCTATCCAATTAACTATGCTTATACGATTAAAAAATACAAAAAATCATATACTGTATTATGTACATTTTTTAATGAACATTTAAATGCTGAATGCATTCTTGGAGCTGAAAGAATAACATACATTTATTCAAAGAAACACAAGTCAAGAATTGACAATACTGTCTTTGAGTACTGTGGCTGTTTCAGGGGCGTACCCAGGATCAAAACTAGGAGGGGGGGGGGGGGCAAGCCATAATCCTCCAGGTTATAACTTGTAACATTTTACTAAGTAAAGGTGAATGTAACCAACTATTTCAGGAAATTAAATGATGTGTAATTACAGCAATACTTTAAAAACTATATTATTACAATTATTTGCTTAACATTTTGTTTTCCTATTTACATATCTTATACTAGTATCATTTTTCTTGGATTTGTTGAAAACTTGTCCAACACTCTTGTTATCCAGTCCTGATTTTCCTTGAAGAATTTCCGATGGACGCTCCTCAAACACAACCCAGTCAGTCTATTTTCTCCCATTGTACTTCTCAGCCAGGTCTTCACCCTTCGAAGGGTACTGAAAGACCGTTCAACAGTAGCCGTAGTGGATTGGAAAGCACTTAAAATGAGGAGTGCATTCCTTGTTGCAGGGGAAAAAATATTGGCCTCTTCCAAAAGTGCAGCCACTTCAATATCCTTTAATTTGTCTCCTGCTAAATTCTTCTTTTTCCACAGATTATACCACAAATCTAATTCTGCAGAGATATCACCCAACTCATAAAATTCCATGAAAGACTTTGTGCATTTTTCCCAAATCTATTAAAGTAAATTTTAGCATGTATGAAGGATGAAGAAGAGATAAGGCAAAAGCAGGTGTATTTTCGTGTGAGAATCTAATATTCAATGATACAGTTAAGGAGTCAAGATAAGGGATGATCAACGACCGTCTCCAGTATTCAATTGCAGTCTCGGATGGTGGATTACTTCTGTGTGTTTGCTTTTGAACAATACGTGGAACTGTCAACTCAACACCGACTTTCTCCGTGATATCATGTGATTTTTTAAGTAATTCATCAGAAACATGTTCAATATCTTGTCGATCCTTCTCAATTAAATCAAGTATTTCACCATTATCATATCCATATTTTTACTCTGTAGAACGTTCACAACGTTTCTAAAATTGCAGAGTATTTTGCAATCAAGACTAAACCTACGATGAAAATCGGTTTAGTAACTGCACAGTGCAATTGATAGGCAAATTTTCTTGTAGCATAGTTTCCTTCAACTGAAAGATGTTCTAGTGCATTGATGATTTCATGGAAGCTGTCTGAAAACTTTCTAATGATCTTGTACTTCTCAGACCATCTGGTCTCACACAGTCTTGATAGATTAGGAGCCGAATTCCTGCGGGATGGTGACTCACGAAAGAAGGATATTACATCCTTAACTGTTGCAATTAAGTTTCTTATATCCGGTAATTTGCCAGCACCATTTACCACAAGATTTAATTTGTGGCTTGAGCAATGAAAAAACAAAGATTTATTGTACTTTTTCTTCAAAATAGCCTGTACACCACTTTCTTTTCCAGCCATCGTAGAACATCCGTCAAATCCAAATCCAACACAATTCTCTGCTGAAAGATTCTGTTCAACTAAAAATTGCTGAATTGCACTAGCTATTGTAGAGGCATCTTGAGATTTTAGCTCAACATAACCTACAAATTCCTCTCTGATTTTTTCTTGATTTTCATCATAAAACCTCAATCCTATAGAAAGCTTCTTTTCCAGCGATATCTGCTGTTTCATCGGCCATTACAGCGTAAGCTTTTGCTTGTTTACAATCTTCAATAATCCTTGCTTTGACAACTTCACCACATAATCTTATAATCTCATTTTGAATTTTTTGTGAAGTATAGATTGCATTTTTTCAACATCTTTCCAAGTGACTCTTTAGCTTCTTATCACCACAGTCAATTCTCAAATTTAAAAGGTCAAAGAAAACCCCCTCATCCCCTTCCTTTCCTCTAAGTGGCAAATCGTGAGTTCCACAAAATATGATGCAAGAAATAATTGATGACAATATTTGTTTGTTTTCTTCAATCATCTTCTGGTGACCACTTTGCAGCTGTACATCAACTGGTACATTTTCAAGGAACGCTTTTACAGCAGCTGTTGAAGTTTTGTGGTAGTGACTGCCAACCTGCTTTCTATAATCTTCTTGTATATCTTTAAACTTCATATATGGCCTTACCATGAATGACCCCAAAACTTCTTGAACTGTAGCAATATTAGGAGGAAAAAGAACACAGTAAATACATAAAGCACTTTTCAAACGACAAGAGTACGCCAACCAAGGAGTGTATAGATCTAACCAGTGGCGGTTAGATTTTCTTTTCAAATGGCTGGCATCAGAAACAAATTCGTAATTTGATGGTGGTACCCAGGGATTTGTAAGCGATTCCTTCTTTTTTTCTGGTGTCAACTTAAGAGCATGTCCAACATAACAACCAATGTCATTTTCATGGTAACCATCGCATTCTTCAATCGTTTTGGATGATCCAGGGACAGCTAGGGGTAGTGGGAATGAATTACTAGAACTAGACCCTTGTTCCATATTAGACATAGAATCCGATGGTCTGGTATGTTTAGTTCCATTTTCATCGCCATCACTGCTTCCACTTCCAGCACTGCCATTTTGATCCTTCTTCCGTTTGAGAAGTTTTCTGCCTGAAAATAATAGAAATTGACGTAATATTTTTAAAAAAATTAACCATCCCATAACTCTAGTATAGCAATAGATTTTCCTGCAGACAAGACAGATGACAAATTAGACCCAGCCAACATAGAGTATGCCGGAGTGCTCTGATGTCACTAACCATTTTGTCCTACCATAGTTATTATTATCAAGTACAATAAAAATGGCCGGCACTTTCAGCATATTTACCACGATGTGATATATCGGACCGTGCATCGAAAGGGTTAAATGACTTAAATGATCGGACAAAATCGACGGATTCTTAAGACCAGTGGTACAAAACATTTCAACAGACTGGTAAACAGCAAGTAATATTTTATTTTTCATTTATTTGTTTAATTGTTCCCATATAATTTTACATATTTTGGCCCTGTTTAAAACAACAGGGGATTTTTTTGTATAAACATAATCCATTACATTTTCTTGATTACTAAATGGCACTTAAGTAAACAAACAAATAAAATTCATATCATGGAGTGAAGATAGAAATTTATATTTTTCAATTATTCCACAGTAGGTTACCTTACTTTAGACGATTTTAAACATAACTTCTATATAAGTGAGCACTGTTCTAAAAGAATTGTAATTAAAGAAAATAAATTATAATATCATAGGATACTATTGTAATTAATTTTCTATTATAATTATACAGGGGAAAAGTTATAGAGCACAGTGTTCAGTATAGAACCAACCACGGTAGATAAAACCAGCCTCGGGCTCATTTAATTTTGGCCTAAAAGAACACTCTCTGATCAAATACAGGCCTATATATAAACATAATCAATCATCCTAATCCCCACTTAGTTTCTAGATATTAATATATCTCTATAAATAAAAGTAACATTTTACTTTTAAATTTAAATAAATATTTTCATTTTATTTCATACAGCAATTATGAAACTTACGTTTTTGGAGCCAGTTTCTTATGTCCATTTAGGCAGCTTCAGTGTTCGTGTTCCCAAACATAAACAATAAACATACAGGTAAATTATAACTGGATTCGAATCAAATAATTTGTTGAATTTAAAAAGTATAAAAGTAAGTAGTAAACACCAACACTTCAACTATAATATTAAACTGATCAACTAGCTGTGGACGGCTCACTCAATTTATAGCAGCAAACGCAATGACTAACAACACAGAACTTACTGAATATAAGGGGAGGGAAGAGACCCTACTCTCTTATTGGCTGCTGCCAGTGACGCTTGTAGATTCTTCTAGAACCCGCTAGAGACCTCTCTCTCACTTGAATCCCAACGAACTAGCTGTCATAGTTCCTCTACTTGTCACTAGGAGGTAGGTGGCACTAGATCACAGATCATTATTGCAAGACGGAGATGTAGAGTAGGCCTACTATAATTTTTTCATGTATAATTTTTCTGGTTTCCGATGGAAAATAATGTTGTACGATTCTACGATAGTTTGTTAGAAAATGAAAATAACTATAGACTAATAATTACTGTTAATTGATAATTTTCAATGACATAAGTATTTTTATTATTAAAATAGTTATTTCAAGTGTTTTACTGAATTCCGACAACAAACTTGCATATAATTTATTACAACTTGTTTGCTTCCAGGGGGGGGGGCAGCTGCCCCCCTGCTCCTTTCTGGGTATGACCTTAGGCTGTTTTCTGTTCAGGAATGTTTCCTTCATTAAACAAGTTTTAATGCAGACATCTACAAACTTGACCTATACCATTCCACCTGTCAAGGAAATGTAAACAAACTGCTGTCAATGAATGCTCAGTCCTTGAATTGACTATCAAACTATATCAAATTTATTTATTTTTAAAATAAAAAAATTTTTCAGCTTATTAAAATCTAATAACTTGAATTATCTGTTAAAATAATAATCAAACTGAGATGATTATTATTATTAGTAATTTTAAAACTTTAAAAAGCAATTATTACAAGTTTTAAGAATATTGACTGCAATTCCTCTGCTATATAATAACTTTCGGCAATATCAAAAGAAATAAATATTTAATGTTTACTTGACAAATGTTTATTGATATTCTTAGAAATATGAGTGTATTATATTATTAAAATAAGTAAATAATTAACTATGAAAGAAGCTAAATTTAAACGTGGAGACGAGGTATTTGCAAAGGTCAGAGGTTTCCCTCATTGGCCAGCAGTTATAGACCATGTAGACAACACTAACAATCTACAAAAATATAAGGTTACATTTTATGGTACTCAAGAAATTGCTTCTGTTGGGAAACAGATGTGTGTTTATTCTCAGAAAATAAAGCACGCCTGGGCCAAACAAAAATAAAAAATAAAAATTTCTTAAATGCTTGTAAAGAAATAGAATCAAGTTTCAACAAAAGTCTATCTTTAAAAAAATCCTCCATTGACACTTGAAATGGTAAATCTAGTGATGATACCATTTCAAAGATTTTGACAAGCAAATTGCAAACCCCAAAAGCATCAAGAAGTCCAATTATCACACCGAAAGTTGATACTGATGAAATGCTGACCAAAGAAAACAAACAGCTTAGTTGCTATAAAACTATGAATGGGAAAGGCAGTGATATTATGACCTTTTTAGGCCTGCAAGTGATAAACACAGAAACCAATACAGATATGAATATGTCAGACTGTCTGTCAATTTTATATTTAGAATGGATAACAGACACTCCAATTCAATTTTATTACAACTTACTGACAAATAAAGTTGTACCACAAGATATACATTTAATGAATCCTGTCATTGCTCAGACAATAAAGTGCCTTGAAGACACTGATGAATTTATTAAGCCCCTGGATTTAGAGTCAAAGTCTTATATAATTATACCCATAAATGATACATCAAGAGTTGATACTTCAGGTGGCACTCACTGGAGTCTTCTGTTGTATATGAAACATCGGAAGTCTTACTATTATTTTGATTCTTTAAACTTTAGCAATTATAATGATGCTCAGGTAGTTGTACCAAGATATCAAAATACTTATCAGTTGATGGTCAGGAAACAACTTTGTCTATAGAGCAAGTGCAGGTTCCCCAGCAATGTTATACCTTCGATTGTGGTATATACTGTATGTATTGTTATTTATTGATGTGGTAATCAATGCCATCTTAGAACAAGAGTTGTTTAAACCAAGCTTAAAATTAAGCTCATTGTTCTTAACTATTGAGCAAAGTGATGTGCTAGCTAAAAGAGTGCAGCTTACCTTTTTTTATACTTAATAATGAAAATAATTTTACTGCACGCACTATTACCTCAATGATATTTCATAACAAGTACTAGTCAAATCTTAAGGAATATTTTGAAGTAAACTCATGTGAACGATCATTCAGTCATGAACCATTCATCATTCATATGTCAGACCAAAATATGAATTTATTGAATAACAGTAAATGTACACAAGTTAAACAAAACCAAATAACGAACCTTTATTGGTGGACTTAAAAAAAGCTAATACAGTGATGGGTAAAAGTAATTTGAAATTTGCTCAAGACTCTAAAAATCTGACTGAACCAAACCAAAAATAACCTTGATGAAAGTCAGCTTAAAACCAACATTGTATGTTGTTGGAGACAGTCATGCTAGAGGCCTGGCCTCTGTACTGACACAATATGTTCCTGATTACAACGTAACTTCATCTTGCTACCCAGGAGCACCCTTCCTGTATGTTGTTGGAGACAGTCATGCTAGAGGCCTGGCCTCTGTACTGACACAATATGTTCCTGATTACAACGTAACTTCATCTTGCTACCCAGGAGCACCCTTCCTGTATGTTGTTGGAGACAGTCATGCTAGAGGCCTGGCCTCTGTACTGACACAATATGTTCCTGATTACAACGTAACTTCATCTTGCTACCCAGGAGCACCCTTCCTGTATGTTGTTGGGGTCTAGAGGCCTGTTGGGTAAGTCATGCTAGAGGCCTGTCTAAAAAAACTAAAAAATTTTTAAAATAAAAACAGTTTTTAAGAATGGAAATGAATTGGATCCAGCTTACTATAGACCATTATCGATAGTCCCAACTTTATCTAAAATATTCTAATAAGTTATGGTTTGTCGTCTTACTGATTATCTTGAAAGTAACAATTTATTTGATGATGAGTACCATGATTTTAGAACCGGAAAATCGGTTATAAAAGCTGGCACTGACCTTGTTAACACTATTTTTGACGCTTTAGACAGGGGTGATGGCATTTTGGGCATCTTTATGGACCCTTGTAAAGTATTTGTAAGCGTTTTCCATAGTATTTATTACAAATTTTACAATAACTGGGAATATCTGGACTGGCTCTAAAATGGTTTATTTCATATATTTTGGACAGACAACAATATGTAGAAGTAGCAAATATAACAAAATCCAATAAATTATCAGTTGTGAAGTCTTCATTACAGAAAGTTAAAAATGGGATTCCTCAAGGATTCATTCTTGGACCTGTATTGTTTCTTTGTTATTTAAATGGGTTAGCATCAAGCACATTAAATATTAAAAGTAAAATATGTTCATACGCTGATGATATAAACTTTGTAGTTACAGGGAAAATTTTAACTTACAAAGTATAGAAAATGAAGCAAGAAGCAACATTATTAAACTGCATTTACTTTGCCCATATACATTCACATATATCTTTGTACGGAGTTGTGCTGATCTACAAGCAACGAAAGAAAGGCGATATGAATAATTATGAATATTGGTGAACAGGAGTCTGTTAAAAATTTGTTTGCTGAATTAGGAATAATAACAGTGTATGGACTGTATATCCTGTATATAATAATACTGTAAAAACCACCGGTGACAGGTTACCAACTTTAGGAGCCCATCATAGTTACAGTACTAGGAATGGAAATAAATTTGAAATACAAAAACATTCTTTAGAATTTTATAATAAAAAACCAAGCTCTGTAGGTATAAAATTTATGAACAAAGTTCCAAAAGAAATATGCTCAATAAAAGATTTGAAATTGTTAAAAAAAAAACTAAAAAACTTTTTAACTCCCAAAGACTTGCATAATTTTGAAGAATTTTTACAAAATGATAGTTACTGATCTTTTAGTTTAATATATTGACACCATTCTATATTTGTGCAAAAATCCTATGTACAAATCATGAATAAAGTATATGTGAATTGAATTGAACATATATATTCTAATTCTCTTGAATTAAGAAACAAGATAAGTTGCTTATCTTATTGACAAATTAAACCACTTGCAGATCAGTTTGGCCCCCTGATTGTACGTTATGAGTGTGATAAGAAATATATTGTTCTGTTAAGAGGTCTGTTTTGTTAACAGGTCACTCTTGATAAATATATAAAAATATTGCAGCCTCTCAGTTGGTAACTAGTTGTTACTAAACTTGACAATGTTTGCCATCTCCCTTCTCAGCATTTTTGCAGGTATGTAGTTTAGTATTCTATAATAAATTGGTACTACAAATAATTGTCTACATAGTTTGTTTTCATAGTCACTGTATAAATGTTTAAAACTATTTATAAATACTAATATAATCAAATAACACAAGAAAGATCAGAAAATCTGACAATATCATTTTTTCTCTCTCATGGAAACATTTATGCTTATTAAAAAAAATGTGTACTAAATCTAATTCTGATATATAGTGTAATAAATTTACTTAATTCCAGGCATGGATAGGCTAGTCAAAATTAATTGATACAAACAACACAGTATCGTCCTGTACTGATGTCTGCTTGATTAATACAACTTATTTATAGAATCAGTAAACTTGGCACACAAAACATACAGGGGTGTCCTCTAAACTCACTACACTGTGTGCCTACAAGGGACCTCATGAATGTTGATGAAATCATTGCAACATATTATTATTGATATAGAATAGTATCTTTATTCAGTGGTCAACGCTACTCAAAGAATACAGTTGTACATTGATAATGACAGGCCTCCCAACTGAGTACATCTTCATGCCAGCTGACATTCTTCTTGAAGGGAGAAAACCGGCTAAAGTAGTTAAATGTAGAGTTATAGATTAGTTTAAAACAACTTTAGCTTGAATTAAATAGTTTTAGTTTAAACTATAACTTAAGTTTGTTTGAGTGAATTTTAACTTAAAAGTTAAAACATGCAGTCTTGCAACTAAATTTGTAATTCATTGCCATTGCAACAACTAAGTTAATATGTTTTAATTTTTGTACTAGGATTAATCTGTTGGTGTCAAAGTTTATATGTTTTGGAACATTCACTTACTCTGGCTGATAATTTTCACATCTCTATAAAAAATGGGAAAATTAATTTTTACCTACCAAATGCTGGTAAGTACATAATAAATATTATTTGTACTTCTGATATAAGTCTAGCCACCTGGAAATAGTCTAATGACACCTACATATGTCAATCATCTTCCCCAAACACCCAATAACTGACATATTAAGTGTCATTTAATGTCTACAGTATTGTAAAATACTTTTTATTTTATTTATTATCTTTTTATTTCTTTGTATTATGTGTGAGTTTTTCAATAAAAAGTATAATAATTACTAACACACCATATTTTCCATAGTAATAGCTCACTAAATAGTTAATTCCATAGATAAACTAATTTACAAAGCAGTCACACATTTGTTTAGATGCATGTATTATTTTGTTTTCAAACATTTATATTTATGTTAGACACTATGTATGTGTACCTAAATACATACTGGGTGTACTAACAGTCTGGGGAGGTCTTTATATGTGTTGAACTATAAAGCAGTTAAAGCAATAATACTTTACACTATACTATACCTAAAAATATGGATTTTTAAGCAAATGTAAATTTTTTTAATCATAATAGGGACGGTCCACAAGGAGTCAGAAGAAAATCTTAATTTAGACCATAGGTTGAGTTGATATATATATATATATATATATCACATTAAAAGTCTCTATTAGCAGAACACAATGACACAAACCAAACCTCAAAAGGTAGCCAAAATGGCGATGGTTTAAAGTTTGTTGTGACCTACAGTATTTAAACCATCGCCATTTTGGCCAGGCCGATCTTAAGAGGCATACAGATATAGTTTTGGAATGTATATTTTCAAATTTTTTTCTGTAAATCAAGTAGATTTGATTTACTTAAGTTTTAGTAATTTAAACTAGGGTGAGGCAGAAAGAATGGATATTTTTCAAAAAGAAAATATACCTGTCAAAACACAATAACCTATACATAAAATGTTTTTTAATCACATAAAAATACATTATCTTGAACAAGCGGCCCTCGGAAGTTGGATTCCACTCTTTCAAACATTGCTCTGTCAATTTAAACAACCTCCACACAAATTGCTTCCTTCAATTCTTCAAGTGTATGTGGTTTATGCTGGTATACACGTAACCTGAGGAAACTCCACAAAAAGTAGTCACACATGGACAGGTCTGAGGAACAAGGAGGCCAATCATTGTCACCAAACCAAGAAATCACAGGACCACGAAAAACAGCCCGAATTGCTTCCATTGACTGTGTGAGCTGTCACACTGTCCTGATAAAACTATACTCGCTGGATAGGAATATGTTTTTTTCTTAGTTCAGGTAGGAAGAATTCAGTGATCATCTGCCTATAACGTTCCAAAGTTACAGTTACAATGGTCCCGTTGTCGTCTTCAAAAAAGTACGGACCAATAACAACTGTACTGCTCACAGTACCGTTGGGACTGTGTAATGGTCTCTCATGCATTAGTTTTGAATTTTCATTGGCCCAATAACAACAGTTCTGCTGATTTACCATACCATTCGGATAGAAATGTGCTACATCAGTTATAAACAAAATGATGTTGACATTTTGGTCAAGTTTGGCCCCCATTTCTCGAGCAAAATTTAGCTGCATAATATGATCGCTTAAGTTCAATTGTTACACCTGGGCCATTTTGTAGGGATGAAATCTTACATCGCTATGCAAAATACGCCTTAATGAACGATTACTGAGGCGTAGTTCATCAGAATGTCTCCCACCAGATGGACCAGGACTACGGAGTATGGCTTGCTAAACTCTTCACACATTTTCTGGAGTGCGTACTAAGTGAGGAGCCCCTGGCAGTATTTTACTCATCACAGTTCCTCGTGAACAAAATGATTCAACCCAACGTAAAATGATGTTACGGGTGGGTACACTGTCATGTCTCGCATGATTGAAATGGCGACACAACTCACGCTGAACTGCAATGATAGACTCATTATTACGCACAAAACTGTTGTAAGCAAACACATAATGTTCCACAGTCCACAGCTCCATAACGCTGACTAAACATATTGGCAGGAATTACCGAACAAGTGACCACATCATTCGCCCCTACTACCCGATTCAGAATACTATATGTTCTAAAAACATCCTTCCTTTCTGCATCACTCTGTATTAAAACTTTTTAAATTCTTGGGTATTTACTATTGTACAAATCTAATGTTTGACTTTTTGGTTTCTATATATTTTGGAAAGTTAACCTAATTCTTGAAAATTGTAAACCCTTTAAAAACAAGCTAGAAAAAAGTGAGCAGAATAATTTACAATGTAGTTTAACATGATATGTTAAAATACATAGGTTAAACTACATATGAGTTAGAATATTAGGTAAAAACTTACTCTCGTACAATAAAAGAAAAAGTTAGAGAATGTGAATTAACATTACCTTCATGTTCAAACTAAACTCAGGCGTGTTGCTTTCCACTGCAGACCTGGCAAGTCAACTCAGGCACGTGGCTCTATACTGCAGATCTAGCCAGTCAACTGAGTTACATGGCTTTAGACTGCAGACCTGGCCAGTTAACTGAGGCATGTTGCTTTACCCTGCAAACCTGGCCAGTCAACTGAGGCACGTGGCTTTATACTGCAGATCTAGCCAGTCAACTGAGTTACATGGCTTTAGACTGCAGACCTGGCCAGTTAACTGAGGCATGTGGTGTTATACTTTATATGTGGCCAGTTAACTGAGGCACGTGGTGTTATACTTTATATGTGGCCAGTCAACTGAGGCACGTGGTGTTATACTTTATATGTGGCCAGTCAACTGAGGCATGTGGTGTTATACTTTATATGTGGCCAGTCAACTGAGGCACGTGGTGTTATACTTTAAACGTGGACAGTCAACTGAGGCACGTGGTGTTATACTTTATATGTGGCCAGTCAACTGAGGCATGTGGTGTTATACTTTATATGTGGCCAGTCAACTGAGTTACATGGCTTTAGACTGCAGACCTGGCCAGTTAACTGAGGCATGTTGCTTTACCCTGCAAACCTGGCCAGTCAACTGAGGCACGTGGTGTTATACTTTATATGTAGCCAGTCAACTGAGGCATGTGGTGTTATACTTTATATGTGGCCAGTCAACTGAGGCACGTGGTGTTATACTTTAAACGTGGACAGTCAACTGAGGCACGTGGTGTTATACTTTATATGTGGCCAGTCAACTGAGGCATGTGGTGTTATACTTTATATGTGGCCAGTCAACTGAGGCACGTGGTGTTATACTTTAAATGTGGCCAGTCAACTGAGGCATGTGGTGTTATACTTTATATGTGGCCAGTCAACTGAGGCATGTGGTGTTATACTTTATATGTGGCCAGTCAACTGAGGCATGTGGTGTTATACTATATATGTGGCCAGTCAACTGAGGCACATGGTGTTATACTTTATATGTGGCCAGTCAACTGAGGCACGTGGTGTTATACTTTATATGTGGCCAGTCAACTGAGGCATGTGGTGTTATACTTTATATGTGGCCAGTCAACTGAGGCACGTGGTGTTATACTTTAAACGTGGACAGTCAACTGAGGCACGTGGTGTTATACTTTATATGTGGCCAGTCAACTGAGGCATGTGGTGTTATACTTTATATGTGGCCAGTCAACTGAGGCACGTGGTGTTATACTTTATATGTGGCCAGTCAACTGAGGCACGTGGTGTTATACTTTATATGTGGCCAGTCAACTGAGGCACGTGGTGTTATACTTTAAATGTGGCCAGTCAACTGAGGCATGTGGTGTAATACTTTATATGTGGCCAGTCAACTGAGGCACGTGGTGTTATACTTTAAATGTGGCCAGTCAACTGAGGCATGTGGTGTTATACTTTAAATGTGGCCAGTCAACTGAGGCACGTGGTGTTATACTTTAAACGTGGACAGTCAACTGAGGCACGTGGTGTTATACTTTATATGTGGCCAGTCAACTGAGGCATGTGGTGTTATACTTTAAACGTGGACAGTCAACTGAGGCACGTGGTGTTATACTTTAAATGTGGCCAGTCAACTGAGGCATGTGGTGTTATACTTTAAATGTGGCCAGTCAACTGAGGCACGTGGTGTTATACTTTAAACGTGGACAGTCAACTGAGGCACGTGGTGTTATACTTTATATGTGGCCAGTCAACTGAGGCACGTGGTGTTATACTTTAAATGTGGCCAGTCAACTGAGAAATGTGGTGTAATACTTTATATGTGGCCAGTCAACTGAGGCACGTGGTGTTATACTTTAAATGTGGCCAGTCAACTGAGGCATGTGGTGTTATACTTTAAATGTGGCCAGTCAACTGAGGCACGTGGTGTTATACTTTAAACGTGGACAGTCAACTGAGGCACGTGGTGTTATACTTTAAACGTGGCCAGTCAACTGAGGCACGTGGTGTTATACTTTATATGTGGCCAGTCAACTGAG
This sequence comes from Stictocephala bisonia, assembly GCA_035578905.1. NCBI lineage: Eukaryota > Metazoa > Arthropoda > Insecta > Hemiptera > Membracidae > Stictocephala > Stictocephala bisonia. The sequence goes on along the minus strand of JAQJVL010000238.1, from coordinate 742,939 downwards.
GCACGTGGTGTTATACTTTAAATGTGGCCAGTCAACTGAGGCTCGTGGTGTTATACTTTAAACGTGGCCAGTCAACTGAGGCACGTGGTGTTATACTTTAAACGTGGACGGTCAACTGAGGCATGTGGTGTTATACTTTAAACGTGGACAGTCAACTGAGGCACGTGGTGTTATACTTTAAACGTGGACAGTCAACTGAGGCACGTGGTGTTATACTTTAAACGTGGACAGTCAACTGAGGCACGTAGTGTTATACTTTAAACGTGGCCAGTCAACTGAGGCACGTGGTGTTATACTTTAAACGTGGCCAGTCAACTGAGGCACGTGGTGTTATACTTTAAACGTGGACAGTCAACTGAGGCACGTGGTGTTATACTTTAAACGTGGCCAGTCAACTGAGGCACGTGGTGTTATACTTTAAACGTGGCCAGTCAACTGAGGCACGTGGTGTTATACTTTAAACGTGGACAGTCAACTGAGGCACGTGGTGTTATACTTTAAACGTGGACAGTCAACTGAGGCACGTGGTGTTATACTTTAAACGTGGCCAGTCAACTGAGGCACGTGGTGTTATACTTTAAACGTGGCCAGTCAACTGAGGCACGTGGTGTTATACTTTAAACGTGGACAGTCAACTGAGGCACGTGGTGTTATACTTTAAACGTGGACAGTCAACTGAGGCACGTGGTGTTATACTTTAAACGTGGCCAGTCAACTGAGGCACGTGGTGTTATAATTTATATGTGGCCAGTCAACTGAGGCACGTGGTGTTATACTTTAAATGTGGCCAGTCAACTGAGGCACGTGGTGTTATACTTTAAACGTGGACAGTCAACTGAGGCACGTGGTGTTATACTTTAAATGTGGCCAGTCAACTGAGGCACGTGGTGTTATACTTTAAACGTGGACAGTCAACTGAGGCACGTGGTGTTATACTTTAAACGTGGCCAGTCAACTGAGGCACGTGGTGTTATAATTTATATGTGGCCAGTCAACTGAGGCACGTGGTGTTATACTTTAAATGTGGCCAGTCAACTGAGGCTCGTGGTGTTGTACTTTAAACGTGGCCAGTCAACTGAGGCTCGTGTTTTTAAACTGCAATCCTGGCTACTAAAAAATTACAAACAAATGTATACAATACAAAAAAAGAAAACTATCATTTGTATAGCTATAGCAAAATTTAAATTTTTTATATAAATGTAAACTAAGCATTTTAAAACTATGAGGTCTCAACAATTTATTTTATAATCTGCCATTTTAAACAAAATTAGGTATAATTAGCCTACATAAATTGTTGCAATAACTTTTGGTCTAGTTCACCAGTTTATTTTTCACTCTTTAAAATTACTCTGTGTCAATTTAAATTAAAAATCCTAACTTGAGCTCCTCGAAACAATTTTTAGTTTGGGAGGCCTATTTATAAATTTATTTATTTTGTATGAATTCCTCAAGTAATATTTCATAGTTTTTTAATTCCCAAGTTTAGAGGAGCGGGGTTTTGGGGGTTACTAATTATTGATATTTCAAATATCAAAAAAGTTTGCTCACACTTATAGCTTACACATTTACTTGCTCTGAGCTGAGTTTAATAGCAATTATGCTATTCAACTGCAGTACAGTAGAGCTTAACAAAAACTGTTATTGTGGATTTTTACTGAACAAAAACTTACTATATTATAAAAATAAAATGACTTTTCCAGAAAATGGTGCTGTCTTAAGGGGTGAGTTGGGAGCATTACTATCAGAAAATTCAAAAGCATCTCAATTTTGTATTGATGACAACAACTTGTCATTTGAGAATGACGTCAAATTAAAGATAAGTAAAGTAAATCACTGTTATCATATCAATTGGACCAGCAGCGAAAACTTAACTCTCTCAGACTGCATTTTCTATGACCAAGACAACTGGTATGGAGGGCCTGAAAACTGCCAACAGTATTGGCCTTTTAACAATATGACTTTTAAAGATTTCTCATATGTATCCAAATCAGATGAAAATCAGGCAATAAAAGAACCATACTGGGTTTCTTCTTCAGGATATTATATCTACGTTAACAATACTACTCCGCTGTTCATTGATGCAAACAACCTTTACAATAATTCTCTCTGTTTAATCGCTAAGCAAGCTCCTCCATACCTGCCTAGAAAGCGCACAACCTTGGCATATAAGATTTGTACTGCCAAAGACATAAGAGAGACTCATATGAAGGCAGTCAAAACTGATCTAGGCCATCCAACTCGTATTCCTGACAGACGAATGATAGAACATCCAATCTGGTCTACGTGGGTCAGATATAAATTGGACATAAATGAATCTGCAATTAGAACTTTTGCAAAAGAGATTATAGAATATGGATTTAATAACAGTCAGCTTGAGATTGATGACAAATGGGAAAATTGTTATGGTAGTTCGGAATTCAATAAATCTAGATTCCCCAATATGCCAGAACTTGGGTCAGATCTGAAAAAAATGGGCTTCAGGGTGACTCTTTGGAGTCACCCCTTTGTAAACAGCAACTGCAAGTTGTTTCAAACATTGAAAGAGAAGGGTTACCTGGTAAAAAACCAGCATGGGCAAGTTAATACTTCCTGGTGGGATGGAGTTGGTGGAATCATTGATTTCACTAATCCTATAGCAGCTGACTGGTTTGTCAATGAGCGCCTTGCTTTACTTAAATCTAACAACATAGATTGTATAAAAATGGACGCTGGAGAATCTGGCTGGCTGCCTCAGGTAACTGAACTGAATGTCTAATCAATTATTTTTAATAATCTATATATGTAATATTTAGTATATTCTTATATTTAAAATAATGTAATTATATGAAATGACTATGTTGCTAATTATAAATATACAGGGTATCTATCTATTCTGTCCAGAAATACCTAAATATATTCTTTATTCATCAGAATAAAAATTCTAAACTTTTTACAATCATGGTAGGGATTGGGCACCTACTTTTTGGAACATTGTCTAGTCATGTTGTTCTAACGGGGGACGTCCTGTCGAGGGTATCGTCAATATTCTTTATAGAAGCCTATACATTGTGATACATCACTTTCAAGGCTATTGTAAACTGAATTGAATGCCACAAACCGCATCTCTAAGGAATCACTATATTATAAAATAGAGCAGTTAGAATATTGAAAATTGGTGATGTTAAACGATTTCATTTTAACTTTATTGTCAAACTGAAGAAGGGAGACAGTTAAAACATTTAATTTGTCACCTAATGGTGCTTAAAGATTGGTGTTAAGTCCTTTCCAACATCTTAAACTACTTTTAACTTTTATGAGAAATGAATAAAATAAATCATAATTTACACACTTGTTGTAATAAAAATATATCAAAATTGTACCAATAAAACCAACTCATAAAACACTTAAAAAGGTTTAGTTTTATATAAATTAACTTAAAATAAAATTGTTGAACATTACCAATTTTCAATACTAAAAGTACCCTATTTTCTGATAAGTAGGTGCCTAATCCTTATCACTATTGTAAAAAGTTTTGAATTTATATTTCGATTAGTAAAGAATATATTTAGATGTTTCCAGACATAATATACACCCTATATAAACAACTGGCAAATAATTTTGTAATTAATAAATTAGGGCTTATTAAATATTACATATGCAGTAAAACTATCTCGAGTTAGACTTTGCATCAAAATCCATCAAAATAATTCATTTGAATAATCTATACTGAACAAAATGAACTGATGTTACATGAATGTTATCACATTGTTGACAAGAAAATCACACTGCTTAGTTAGAATGTAAAATACACCTCTAAATAAGAAAAAGATTTTATTTATTCCTCAAGAATATACAATAATGAAAAAATAAAATATTTGTTCGGAACGACTAGGCATCATGTCTGGTAGACTATTGCAGGTAAACAAACAGAAAATTCTTTATTGGACAGTCTGTAGTCTACTGCAGTGTCCATCCTTATCTTAAGCAATAACAACTATTTGAGAACTTAAGCATTGACTAACATAATCACTATCCTTTAAATTTAAAACCACGCCTACAAAAATATTCAAAAACGTACATTTAAGGAAATATCAGCAAATTTCCAATTATTTTACATGGACTATATAAAATTAGATTTACATTATTTTACAGTAAACCAGGTAAAAGAGTAACAATTAAATAGAAAGCTACTATATTCACTTGAAATTAGTTATATTATATCCAGAGAGATGTAGTTCCTTGAAATGCACCACTTTGCCTGCCCGCTTCATAGTTGGGGTGGTGGGAGGATGCCTTTATACGGGGGGACAACAAATCAAAAAATAACACATAAAATGGGTTAAATAACCCATTTTACGAAGAAACTGTTATTAACAACTTTTCAATAAATTGCACTCCTGATGAGCTGGAGAGCATACAATATTGAAATTTTCATCCCGAAGTTTCATAAGTTTTTCTGAAATAGCGCAATAAGTGTCTGACTTATGTACAAATGTATAAGAGGACTTAATTTAAAGCTAATAAATTTACCTTTCAGAATATTTTATTTTTATTTTTTCGTGGTTAGCCAAAGGCTAGATATAGCATTTTAAAGATGGCGCTTTTATTAATAAATAAAATTAATGGGTTGTTTCGATGTGAATATCTCAAAGGTGGTGACTCATAGAAAACAATATTTAAGACAAAATTTGAGAAGGATAAAATTATTAAAAAAAGTAAGACTAATAAGGATCTTATCACACAAAATTTAAAAAAAATTACAGCCAGATATTTGTTGGCTATTTAGCCACTTTATTGGCATTTTGTGCCTAAAAACGTGTTGCCAATTAGAATGTGGTCTTAGAAAAGATAAATACAATAGTCTAAAGTCATGTTATATGTCTAAACACATGCCCAACAATTTTTGCCCTTTTTGGACTCATATTAAAAACATGGTCCCATTTTGAAAATTGGTAAAATTTGTGTTTTTAGAAACAAATTTCTTATTTTGACTGATACTGAAAAATTGGTTGATTTTTAAGAAATTTTATAAACACTGAACTTTTAGGTATTGGCTTGCCCAACAGATTACTTTTGAAAAAATTTTTATTTTGATGTGCCTATACAAAGATATGAGAGTTAGAATTTAATTGTTCATGTTGTTTACACTAAAATTTTATGACTTAACCTCAAACATATCAAAAAGTTTTAATTTAATTGAAAAAATTAGTCATAATTTTGTTTGTTGAGTATAAGTTTTCTTTTCTAATGCGACCTTGCACATTAAGATATCTTTAACAGAATAAAGTTATTGTTGAAATACGACTTTTAAATGGTTGTAAAAAAAATTGTATCCTTCAGAGGCAATTTTTAAAAGCAAATTTTCAAATTTTACCTAGTAAAGTTATTGATTTTCAAGCCTTTTTTCTTGATATCATATTTTAAGTGTTGACAGTTCATAGCTGTCGACAAGTTGTACATCTTCCATAATAAACAAGAGACTAACAAAATTCGTAATTTTACAAATTGTATGACAGTAAATTAAGGGTTGCAAAAATTTCTAGTTTTGCTACTTGACAGCTGCCAAATTTCATAACATTTTCAAATATGAAGAGACTTTTTATCTTAAAATTAAATTAGAGTTTTTTTTATTATTATTTATTAACAATAAGAATATTATTACATTTAATGCCTGTGAGTTATTAGAAAATACATTTCCATCAAAGCAATCATCAACATCGCTACTTATCTCAGCTTCACTTTCGACGATTTCTGCTGGTTAAACTGGAATTGTTTCATTAATAATTTCATCGATTTCATCTAGTATAGGTGTAAAATTTGTGCAGTTTGCACCAAAACTCTTCGTGCATGAATTAGAACATTCTAAGCCACTTCTTCTACACCCGCAAGTGTTGCCACAACTCGTTATACTAGAACAAACTATAACTTTTAAAATGTTATAAGGAGCAGCCATTATGTTCATTTTTTAGGCTGAAAAACGTTGCCAATTTTGAATCGAAATCAAAGAAAATATTTCTATAATTTAAATAACTAAAAACTGTAATTTACAACAGTTACCAGCCCTAAAATATTTAGTGAAACTTGAAGAAACAAAGATTTTCCACTCACCTCTTTCTCATATATTTGTGTGTCTAATTTATGTATAGCTTTTTGTGTCAAATTTATGAAAATTGTGGAAAATCACGATTTTTCATCCGACGCTTTGTTGTTATTTTATTGCTGAAATCGCAATAAGCGACCTATGAAACCCTTAGTTAGTAATTTGAATATAAATTTCTACTGTTATAAATTTTATATATTCTTCATCCACTATCTTGATTTTTCTAGATTTTCCAGCGATCCAATAGTAAAAGCAGCTTTTATAAGTATGTAAATACGATTCAAAACACAAAATATGGATCTTTTATTCATAAAAATTGTGATAATTTAGAGAAAGCTTAATTTTAAATCCGCCATTTTGTTTTACATATTTTTTATATAAAAATAATAATAAACAACTTAAAAACCCCTAGTTACTAATTTTCATTAAAATGTGTATTTTTCGATTTATTCCAACTATTTACTGTTTTTGTTTACTTGTTATTTACTATGTATTGAACTATTTACGGACTTTACAGTTGTTGTATTTCTGATTTAGAGACCTTCCTTAACAACTTGCAAAAGATTTCAAATCGATATATCTACTTTCTATTTAATATGAACTTTCCTACATTTTTTTTACCTGGTTTCCTGTACTATATGGTTAACAAAATTAAATTAACAGTTACAAATAATATATATAATACTTATAATGTACACACATTCAAAATTCACAGAAACTCTTTCATAATTCAAAGAGTTAAATTAGCATTAAATATATACATATTCTGTTCTAAAATATAATTAGCTGAATATATTTAATTAATAAACCTCTTATTGTGCAACATTTAATAGATCATCAAAGCAATCCTTATCTAACAACCAAAACTTTAACTTATTAAGAAATGACTTGACATTTTTAGCATTCTTTATGGGCCACTGCATAAGAACGATTTCCTAAATACAATTTTATTTACTTTTGGTCTCACAAAAACAGATTTTGAAGCTGCTCGTGTATAAAACTGGAATTGCTTAGTATCGTCATTTCCACTTCTTATATAAAAGGTTTTTAATACTTTATTAAAAAAAAAAGATAATTAGAAGAACATTTTTCACTAAACGAAAGAGAGGTAAAGAAGATCTTGAACCTGAAAAAACAACAAAGAATGTAAAATAGAGATATAAAAGGAATTTAAAATAAACAGTATAAAATATGACAATTTATAAAATTGTAGTTTCACTTAGAAGAGATTTGTTATTTTTTACAGTTGCCATTTATGAATGCATCCATCGATGACCAACCAGAGGCATACACGGCTGAGTATGTCAGGGCAATGGCTAGGTTTGGAGAAATGGTAGAAGTGCGAGTTGGTCATCTTACACAAAATGTGCCAATATTTGTTAGGATGATTGACAAAGATTCAAAATGGGGTTTTGAAAACGGGCTTGCTACTGTGTTAACCACACTTTTCCAAATGAACCTCAACGGTTACACACTGGTATTGCCTGACATGGTTGGAGGTAACGCTTATAACAGTGATAAACTGACTAAGGAGCTGATGATTCGATGGACTCAGGCCAACACGTTTATGCCAACTATTCAATTCTCAATAACTCCTTGGGATTTTGACAATGAGGTAAGATCTTTTAATGATTTTTCAAAATATTTTTTATAGTAACTTTAAGAAAATCACATTTCAGCTAGTTTACGTAGTATTAACTTCTTGGTATTAGTCCAGCTTCTTGATAGATATGGATAGACAGAAATACACTCACAAAGTTTGATATTTCACCCCTATCAGGACTTCTCAATGGAATCACTCAGTGGATTGTGTTGAGTGTTCTCCATAGATATCACAATTGTGTAAGTGTTTCTGTTAACCCTCAGGCACACACACAATTTTTTGTAGCTCAAGCATACTTGTGGGGTATTTTCCGCCCAATTTGTGTTTTATTCTGTACACTTACTTTTTTAATTTTTTCTTTTTTAATCAGGGCCGGATTTCCCAATAGGCCCCCAGAGGACGCAAGGCCAAGATAAGAAAATTGAAAAAATATCTAGAAATAAAAATAAATAGCCATAACTTAACATATTTTTTTATTTATTTGCCCAAATGACTAAATTGAACAAAACCAAAGTTATTAACCAATTTTTTGTTAATACATTAATAAATAATAAATGTAATGCATTAATGGTATTTTGTTAAGCCCAGAACCAAGTAAATTCCAAAAAAACTTGCAATGATAAAATTTCATCGTAGAATGGTGTTTAAGCAATTAACATGTAGGCCTGATATAATGTTTTAATATAGGTTTTTAGAAAAGTAACTTTAACCAGACTAGGGGACAGAAAATATTAAATGGCCTAGAGGCGCCAAAATACTAAATCCGGCCCTGTTTTAATATAGTAATTTTTCAATATTTTTTTGTTAGAAAACCTAAAGTCATTTTTAAGGTTTTGAATTAAGTTTTAAATTCTTATGAACTAGAATTGTTGTAGAATGTAATTTTCATAAAATTTTGTATTGTATTTATAAAAAATATTTTTAAAAATACTTGGATAATAAATGTAAAATTAATTACTTTTTTATGGGTTTGAGAAAGGTAATAGACACAATTTATAAAGGTATAAACATAGGTTTATTGTACAAATATTCAAACAAAGTTGTTAAGAATAATAGTTGATTGTGGTTGGTCAAATTGCATTATGGAATAAAAACAAAATATTACAAGTTAAAAAACTTCCACTAATAACCTGCCAATGAATTATTGTGTTTGTTTTACAAAGTCTACAAATATTTGTTCAAAGACTTATCTTTAACTTCTTATGAAAAGCTTATGGAATAATATATATTATTACATCCGAATACAAAATTCCCAAAGCCAAACATGACATGATAATACAAAGATAATAAACAAAAGTCCAGCCAGCATTTTATAAAGGGTTTAAGTAAAGATCTGAACATTTAACAGAATATTTGGTGGCTAGAAAAAAAAAAAACAAACAAACAAATTAATATTTATTGCTAAGAGTGTTACTTTAGCAAAATTAACAACCCACCCATACACGCACTGTGGTATTGACCCACCCGCCCACCCATACACATACAGTGGTATTGACCCACCCGCCCACCCATACACGTACAGTGGTATTGATGAGGTTCCAAGTCACTATCATCATCAGAAATTGTATTACTTTCTCCCTCACTCTGATCTAACATCTTCAAAATCCTCCTTTGTTCTAAATTAAAGTGCTCCATTTTTAATGATTTTACAATATGTCCATATACACTATTTACACAACAAAATAAATAGTAAGGTAATGAAAAACTAAATAGAACTGAAAAAATAATCGTTTGAAACTTAAATAGTAAGCACACGCTTGGGGTGGAATACACCCCAAGCGAAGTTTATTGGTGTGCACTGAGCAAGGACAAAGTGGAAACTGGTCTACTATTTGTAGACAAGTGGAGGGGCAATAGCGGAAAGGTACCCAGATGGGCATTTGTGTAAAGTGAAGGTTATTGCTCTTTTCTTATAAACACATCTGGCTGGGGTGGATTCCACCCCAGCGCGTGTACTCTAGAGTTAAGACAGCCTGTACCATCAAATCCTCAGCTATGGACTCTGAGTACATCAGTTTCACCAAGTACGGTACATCACAGTCATTAGATAAGCAGTATTTATCTGAGTATACATTGGTTAAGAATGGGAAGGTAAGCCTAGAAAACGTGTCCATTTCCCCATTAATCGTGTACATTCCAAATTTAGGCACTATCAAGCAGATACTTTCAATTAGTCATGTATTTACTATCAACATTTGCATTTTTAAGTACAGTATAACCTAACCAACTCGACACTTTGTGGACCAAGAGATTGTCAAGTTTAGGGGTTGTCGAGTTATCCAGAACATAGGCATTTTAAATGTATTTTAGTAAATGAACTCACGATAGATTTTAATTATATCATAAATTTATCATTTACATGTATTTAGTACTGTATCAGCAAAGAAATCTGAAATACCCAACAAGTTTAGGCTCATTTTGCCTGTCTTAAAGTCAAAATATACATAACCTAAAGCCAGCTAGACTTGCACCCTATCATCTGTTGACTGTCGAGTTATCGGGTGTCGAATTAGTGAGGTTTTACTGTATATGCTACTGAATAATTTACTGATTTACTGACATTTTTCTTTGTAAATTGTAATTATTATGGTTGTGGTTTCAGAAAGAATCAAGATTTTGCAATTCCTGAATGTTTGAGCAGTATTAAACTGTCTTGTCCAAATGTCCTTGATCACTGGGATGTGCAAACAGAATGTATCATATCAAGCATAGTAGTATTTTTAATGACTGATTATATGGCTTTTAAAACACAAAAATCAAATTAACTTCAGTTTTATTCATTAATAATTTTGTTTACTCAAAACTGAATTAGATAAAAAAAGTGTTAAATACTTATTAGTTAATTTTGTACAAAGGTCTCTTTGGTTCAACGATACCACATTTCCTAAATACTAAACATTTCTTCAGAACTAGTACAACTCATTTGTCTGTTGTAATTGCTAATATGAGATGCTAAGTATTTGTCCTTTTTGTATGTGTAACATGCCTTGATAATCTGGATATAACAAAGTTAATCAATCTACTATTACTTCCACAAATCAATGTTCTGTTTTGATTCAGGTTCTTTCAAAATTCTAATAAATACTATAACAGGATCAGTGATATTAGTCTGATCTTAATCTCCCATTTTAGTATGTATTTTATGGACTCTAGTTTATATTTATACTTACATTTAAACACGTCTTCATAGAACATGACTTTCCATATAATGTTACTTTGGTGATAAAGGTTTTGGTATTAGTATTATTTGTCTTTGAGAGCCATTGTTTATTGTTATAGATTCCTGAAGGCTTTTACGACCAATTATTTTTACCTTTCATTTAAAATTTGGTGGTTTCAAGAGTTAAGTAGTTTTTTTTTTTCGTAAAAAGAAGCAGCTGGGATCCACAATTTTAGGTGCATACTAACACAAAGCAGTGTCATGTAGATAAACAGCTTTATGGATTGACCTATGACTATTTCTATCATAAACAGAATGAGTCATTTTGAAGAAAAGGGTAAAAGAAGTGAATAAATGCTCTCTCAGAATTCTTGAGAAATGTATTTTGGATGTCTGAGTGATGTTATAAAATCAGTTCCTGATATTTAACAGTTATTTACATAACTGTAGTTGTCAATTTTATAAAAACACAACAGGGCACAGCAACTGGAATATATATATATTTAAATTTATTCAATAAGATTTTTATAAAATTCTTAGGAAAACAAAATTAGTCTGCACAACATGTTAAGACTAGTTTGCTCTTAATTTCACAATAATTTAACTAATAATTTAAGTCAGAATGTGCCATACATCAGGGAAAGTGGTGTACTAAGATTATTCTGTAAATATTAGCCCATGACTATATTTTATGTGAACCTAAGAATTAATTGAATATGAAAGATACAACTTAAAAAACCTATCTAAGGAAATAAACCCATCAGGCACAAAGTTTCAATATCATTGATTGATATTTTCTTCAGTCAGCTAATTTATTTTTTGTCTTCCTTTCTGTTTCTTTGCAGTATATCTTCAAAGTTTCAATATCATTGATATTTTCTTCAGACAGCTAATTTTTTTTTTCTTCCTTTCTGTTTTTTTGCAGTATATCTTCTTTTGCTCGTTTTCATAATATTATCACTAAAGGTGCTCAGTATGCAGTGGTATCCCTTTAGGGAGGGGTTTTGTTTACACTACTTATATTCTTTGGTTAACTTGCTGAAAATACTATACTTCTCTTTGTTTTGACACATGTTTAGACTTGTCTTGTATTGACAAAAAATTTAAAAAAATCTTGTTTTGCATATTTATATTTTACACCATTTGCAATGCAATCAAAATTAATATAATATTTTCTTATTTTTAGACAGTCGAGATCTGCAAGAAATTCACTGCTTTGCATTATGAGTACTCAGAGAAAATAATTGCCCAGATAGAAAAGTGTGTACGAACGGGAGAACCAGTAAACACTCCCATTTGGTGGGTAGATCCCACTGACTCTACCGCTCACACTATTTGGTCTGGTAAGTTAGTCTTTTAACTAAACCAGACAATTTTTTAATCAATATTACATCTTATAGGCATAATAATATTAATTTAAATCTTTTTATGCAGTTTTTCACAATTAGTGAGTTATGTACCATTGTTGTGATACCTCGGTTTATACTGTAGGAAAAAATGAAATTATAACTTTTAAGAAGGCCCACTATTAAATCTCTAGATATTATCAACTGAATTTTTATATTATAGTAGGTTATCTGTGGTGTTTTTGTACTGTTTCATTCAAGATGTTTTTCTGTTGGTTGCCATATTTAATTTTAGTATATTAGGAGAGATAGGACATCAGCAAACTTACCTAATAAAACAAGTCCACCAACACCACAGTAGTAGTAAATAAATAGAATAGAATCACATTATCACAAATTTTCTGTGTCACTGGCACTTTCTTCAGGTGAGTAGAGACTTAGCTTCAACTATTACTGCGTAGATGGCAGTGGTGGATTGGTGGAGTGTTTAGTGGTGGGGGTTGAATGAATGAATAAATGTCTTAATTTAAAAGGTGAAGTTAGGACCATTTGTTCCTCTCTTCCACTCAACCTTATATAAATCTATACAAAAAATATAATTCTCAAATAAACTAAAACTTAAAACTCAATTTATAAAACTCAAAACAACTAGAGATAATCAAATAACATTCATTCAGACTCATTCACTCAAATAGTCTGCCATAAAACAGTGCCCCCTGCAAAAGCAGGTCCCTCAAACCAGCCCTAAAACCAGGTGCCATGGTCCATGTTTTTCAAGCTGTCAGGAAGGGAATTCCATAAAACAACAAACTGATACTGTGAATGATATATTGAGAAACATTGACTTATGATGGCGAATAGACAGCTGAGAAGATCCATATCGAGGGGAATGAGAATTGATCTAGGAAAGAAATTTAAAATGGTTAGATATGTGACTAGATGAACCAGTTTGTAGTTCAACATGCAGGAAAGTAAGGGCGTGATATTGTTGGAATTCCTTAAGTTTAAAGAGAGGTAGATGATTGACAAAGGGTGTGACATGAACATAATGCCTTAGATTAACGATGAAATGACCATGATTAATTCTGTGCACACTGTAATTAATCAGAGAGTTCAACAGTCATGTCATCCATCACAATGTCACAGTAGTTAAAAGTTTGGGAAAATTAGAGTGATAACCAAAATAACTTTCATGTCATGAGATACTTGGGGACAGTGTTGAGAAGATTGTAGGCGATAGGTTCTATCCTCGGTCCTCTTAATACCAACACAGCATCCACTCAATGGTTGCCATCAACGTGGACACTACTAGAGAATTCTGGCATGTCCATGTTGGATGGTAGTCAGGGCTCGAATGTTGTGTAGAGAAGAGAACTGAGTGTCAGACTTATCAATTAGCTGAAAATCAAACCAACAGTACATGGTTCGGATTCCACATAAATCTGTAGGTTCCATAGTTGCCCTGACTATTGGGCTATTAATAAATAGTCCTTTCTGAGCTAAGTCGAACTCAGATAGTAACAATGACTACACTTGTTCATATACACTCATCACACTCATTCGAAATCCATATTCCCTCAATATCTTGACGATCGGCGTCTTAAGAATAAATAAATTATAAGAAAAACATTTAAGAATGTGAATCCCAGAAAACACTTTGTTACAAGTCTCAGTGATTTGATCTTTCTACTCCAAAGTTCTGTTAATAACCTATCCTAAATTCTTCACTTTATCATTATAATCAAGATAATGGTCCATTATCTTCAACTTAGGGGCAGTCGTTAAGTCAATTTTAGATATAAGCCTGGAAAATCCAAAAACCATAGATTGTGCCTTGCTTTCGTTTAGTTTTAAACTATATCCGTGAGTCCAAGAAATAATATAAATAATGTCAAAGTTAGTATTATTTACTGTATTGTGAAAGTTTGAAATAGGGAAGTGTTGATAAATCTGTTGATCGTCGATGTACAAGTGGCAACGTGAAATGACAGGCCTCCAGCAGGACTCATTGTTGTACGTCTTCACACACTGACGGCGATTCGACAAATAAGACTCAACCCAACCAACTGATGATAACAAGGCAAAACTCAAGAAACAGCAGTGAGCTTTTTGAAATAGTCCTGAGTCCTGGTCACATCAACAGAAATATTAACAAAATAATCATTTATTACATTTAGATCAAGAGAAATAGGGTGCATTGTGGTAGATTTATTAATTCCAAATTGTTTGACTTTAGACCACATACCTTTACTTGATTTTTTTATTTTAGAAAGAGTTATACAAGAAAAGGAACTTAATTTCTCAGCCTTTTATATGCAAGCCAATCATCACAAATGTTGGTCCCCTTTTAGCCTTGTGGAATGCAGAGCCCCTTTGTCCTTGCAGCTGCTGAATTTAGTCTGTGATCCAAGGGGCCGGCTTCCTTTTAACCCGTTTAGTAGTGTAATCGGTACGTGTTTATCAAGTAATGTGATAATGGCTCTATTAAATTCAACGATAATTATATCAACATCATTACCTGAGATAATTTCTTCCCAAGGAACTCTCAAAGTATCCTCATGAAACTTTATAAAGTCAATGCCTTTATAATCCCTATAGCGAATTATTTGAGACTGAGCTTTTGCAGGGAGCAGCCTGTAAACACAAAAGACAAAGTCATGCTTTGAGAGACCGAGAACATAGAGTTGCCCATGATGCACAATATGAGATGAGTTACTGATAGCCATGACGTCCATCCAGGTGTCACAAGTAGTAGTGTGGTGGATGGCCTGTAATGGTAATATAGTCATACCACAAGAGTTGAACATAGTCGTCAAATAGGTCTGGTTGTACTCGTAAGTAGCAGGTCCTAGTAAAGTCACCTTCTATCTTCTATATTTAACTGAATGACATGACTGACATCAAGTCCAGTAGAGTGTGTTCAAATTCGTCGAGATATCCTAGGCCAGGTGCTCTATAACACACACCAACTAACATAGGTGTTCCAGTAATATGAACTTCCAAGAACATAAATCCAGGCTGAGCTGCTGAGGAGGTGTCAAAAAGTTCCAGAACTGAAGCAGTTAGAATAGATTTAATGAAAGCAGCATCCCCACTACCAAAAACTTTGTATAGTCTGTCATTCCTATTCATATACAAGGTATAGCCTGGTAAGTCAATAGCCTTGTCAGTAACATTTGTTTTAAGCCATGATTCAGATATTAAAATGTCACAAATATTTTGTCGATAAATTTTACGAAATTTGTCAATGTGGCAAAATAATGACTGTGCATTGACGTGAGCTATCTTTATGAAGTTAGCATATGGTGCTAGAGTTTGGCAGAGGTTTTGTGTTATGGAAGGCGGGACATGGTTACGCTGGGTTAGCCATCAGACTGCAACAATGCGACACTTGATAAGACCCAACGGGCACTGGACAGGGAGAAACACAGACACTGTATTCATTGGCGGAACACATATACAAACATACACTCAAACACATTACAATACACAGAATGCATATAGGCCTACAACTAAACAAGTGACACCATTGTGTTTGGCTCCCGTAACTAGCATACTTAAATAATATTTACATAGATTACTTAACAGTGAACAACAACAAATTAAAAATAATAATAAAAAAAATAAAATTGAATTCATTACGCTTTGTATAGGAATGGCTAAAAGATTATATAAAGGTAAACATAAGAATTAGCTTTTGAATAGTATTAATTAAACAAGTTATTTTCAAAAAATTTAAACAAACAGGATCATTACTATTTATTAATGAAATGTTAAATATACCAATAACGCTATTGTTATTTTTAGTTCTATATAGAAAAATTACTTCAAGATTCCTTGGCAAAAAATCTACTGTTTATATCCATACAGCAACACTCAAGTTTTAATGCAGTTTTTTTCAGTTAGCACATATGAAGTTTGTTGATGGGGGAGTGGTAGAAGGGAAGTGATAAGTGATCTATCTTATTTTTCTGATTAGGTTGATAACAGGATTTTGCTATCCATTGGTGTGCTAATTCCATCTTTGTGAGTTGGAAACTATTGGCGTGGGAGGGAAGAGATTTGGTTACTTTAATAATGTAACACTGGTCAAAATTTTGATTATGAAGGGTATGGGCAGAGACAGGTTTTTCAAATGTTGGATTTGCAATCATGTCTATGGCCATTCATGCATTTTCTGAGGGTTTCACTGGTAAGACTGATACAGGTAGTCCTCGTTATACGCGGTAGATACGTTCCGCCTAAGCGCCGCTTATAACGAAACCGCGTTTAACGAGTCGGAGCTAAAGCGGGTTACGCCACTGTAGCCACAGCAGGCCGGCCTACTGCTTATTAGTACTGTACGCAATTCAAACTACAATATCGTAAGATTATCAAAAGATTAATTAATTGTTTTGGAAATATAATAAAAATGTAGGCCTATTATAATTCATCAACACCTTTTATTGAATTCAAATTTGACTACTACATGAACAAACAAAATAAGAACGTACAGTATAAATGTATATAGGCATACTTTAATTAAAAATTAAATTCAAAGAGAAAAGGATATTAAAAAGTAATAAAAGTACTGTACAGTACATAACTAAAAAAGTACATCATATACAGTAGTTCAATCTTTTGATGTGACTGCCACTGGGCTGGGAGGGTCAGACTGCCCACCTTTGTTTACGTCTGACGTCTGCTTACCAGGTGTTTGTACCTTTTCAGCTGTTTGGGAGAAAAATGTCTTAATCGAGAGCTGGTTGTTGTTTTTAATTTATTGTTATATAGTTCACGATAACACTTAATCACATTCTCAACTTCCCTTTTAACCTTAGCACTCCTCGTGTCATCTGAGTCGTTCTCTTCAAAATAATTTAAAGCGTTATTAATCATACAGAAACACTCTGCCATTCCTTTACTAGTCAAGGTTTTAACACTTTCAGGTTCTTCTTCCTTATCGGATCCTTCAGAAAACCTATCATCTTCTATTGTTAATAGGTCTTCGGTACTTAGCTATTCTTGTAGTGTAATCAATTCATCAACATCCGCTTCATCTACGTCTGTGAATCCCACACGCTGTGCCATATCCACAATATCTTTTGACGTTGTTCTCACATTTTCAGTCATTTCTACATCATATTTGACGATTTCTGGCCACAATGTGGAATGTTGGAATGTTGGTGGGTTGGTGTTGGTGGGGGGTCCGGCCCATCCGCGTATAAGCGAAACCGCGTAAATCGGGACCGCGTATAACGAGGACTACCTGTATATTGGCAGGACAGTGCTGGCACTGGAGTTGATAAATTAAATTGGTGGAGTCTCAGGTGTGATTTCAAGATATATTGTAGGTTAAGGAGGAAGTGGAGCTGGTAAAAGATGTGGCTAGTAGATGAATTGGGGAGGTTTTGCAAGATTTCTTGTTGCAAGGATTAGAACTGGGTGGTTGCTGGTTTTTAGAACATTTCAGGACACTAGGATTGACCAGGATTAGGCAGAGGTTTTTGTTTTGTCTGAAAGTGACAGTAGGAGGTTTTTCAAAGAAATTTTTGGTGTGGGAGGAAGCTTTTAAGATGTTGAAGCCATCTTTCAGGATTTGGTTGAGTTTCTGTAGGCCATGGTGGTAATTAGTGACAAGGGTTAAGTATTGGGAACTACTTCTGGTTTGGGGATGGTTTTGTGACTGGGCTAAACAGATTTGTTTTTTAATAAGGTTGGTAGGGTAACCTCTCTTTTAGAATGCACTGACAAGTTGGTTATTGTATTTATTTAGGTTTCTGGGAGAGGAAATGATACATTGGCACGGGTGACTAGGCTATAGGGTAGGGAGCCTTTGGTGTTGTTCAGGTGACAGCTGGTATAGTGAAGGTATTGTTGTTTATTGGTAGGTTTGATGTGAATATTAGTTTGAAGGACACCATCCTCCAATCCAATATCAACATCAAGGAAGACTATGAACTCAGAAGAGGATTGTCAGGACAAAACCTGATCTGGACTGACTCTAAAACCAAACTTGAAACCTTTCTTCAAAGCCTACAATACTTTTCATCCCTAAATTTTACCTGGTAATCCTCATCTGAACACATAGTCTTCCTTGATGTTGAAATTGGATTGGGGGACAATGTCCTTCAAACTAATATTCACATCAAACCTACCAATAAACCCTCAGGAAACACATGAATGGCCATAGACATGATTGCAAAGTCCAAAATCTTGAAAAACCTGTCTCTGCCCATACTCTTCTCCATAACCAACATTTTGACCTGTGTTACACCACTAAAGTAATCAGATCCCTTCCTTCCTTTGTAAGAATATTTTTAGGTTAAGATTAAGAGTAATACAATATAATAAATAATAATGGAATTGTAAATATATTGGATTAGTTTTAGTATATTTTGTTTAAGATCTGTTTTTGGAAGTAAGACAATACAATATAAATGAATATGATGATATGTTTCAATCGTAATAGAATGATATGGTAACAAAATACTACATGTATTTTTGTTCAATCATCGATCACAATTAAAAGACGACTATGTGTCTGAAGAAATAAAGTAACTATTTGTTGAGATATTTATATGTATAACATAAGATAGATCACTTACTACTTCCCTTCTACCACTCCCCCATCAACAAACTTCATATATGCAAACTGGAAAAAACTGCATTAAAACCTGAGTGCTGCTCTTTGGATATACAACCCCCATCACTGTCACCTACCCAGCATGGCAATAGTTGAAGATAAGTCAGTCTCTCTCTCTTGTCACCTGGAGAAAGTGCCAGTGGCACTGAAAATTTGTGCACATGTGATTTTATTGTATTTCTTTACTACTACTATGGTGTTAGTGAAATTGTCTTCTTAGGTAAGTTTGCTGATGTCCTATCTCTCCTGGCCTAATGAACACCTTTAACCTAACCCATAAACTCATATTTAATTTTATTAAGACTACTGAACAGCTTTATTTTGTAAATAAAAAAGTATTCCTTTAAAATAGGCGTTGTTGTGAATGGTTAATTGATTAGATGTGTGATAAGTGTATGTAAGAGCATAATTTTATTGAAAACCCATAGCGATGTTCATCATAGAAAATATAATGTGACAGAAGACTGCTGGAAAAACATATAACGTAGAATGATTTTACTTTAAAAATTTTTATTTTTGTATTGTTATATAAATTGAATAGTTTGTATGTCGATAGCATTGTCATTTCTCAGAACAGCAGAAATCTTCAATCCTTGTATAGTCAAACACTTGTAAGTTCCTCATTTTTGTTCATTTTCGCTACTTGCACAGAAAGACTTATTTACCCTTTACTTAGAATGCTAAACTAACAAACAAAAAATAAACATATATCTTTACATATACAAATGTAATAACTACAATCAAATCTCCTTCATTCACCATCCATGACAAATTTGTATCTGTAACTTGAAAAACCTCTATTATTTTATAAAAATAAGAAACTCATTTGATGGATTAAAAATATAATATGACCTCTGTATTTAAAATTTACAAAATTCTGACCTCTAGAATTTGAAGCTCCCTCTAAAATTAGGATCCAGAAAATCCTGACCCCTGTTATTTGAAGCCAATCTTTACAGTTTGAATGGCAAACTCAACAGAATCAAACGACAGAAGGATTGTAAAGATTGGCTTCAAATAACAGGGATCAGGATTTTCTGGATCCTAATTTTAGAGGGAGCTTCAAATTCTAGAGGTCAGAATTTTGTAAATTTTAAATACAGAGGTCATATTATATTTTTAATCCATCAAATGAGTTTCTTATTTTTATAAAATAATAGAGGTTTTTCAAGTTACAGATACAAATTTGTCATGGATGGTGAATGAAGGAGATTTGATTGTAGTTATTACATTTGTATATGTAAAGATATATGTTTATTTTTTGTTTGTTAGTTTAGCATTCTAAGTAAAGGGTAAATAAGTCTTTCTAATTTTATAATCTTCAGTAGATTTAAAGAAGACTTCAACAAGATTATTGTTTGTGGAGGGTTTTACAAAGAGCGATTGATTGTTGCAGAATACATGATGGGAGATGACATTCTTGTAGCGCCAGTGGTGGAGGAGGGAGCTGTGGCTAGAGACATTTACCTGCCAAAGGGTCGCTGGATGGCTGAGGCAGACCCCAACCATACAGTCTATCAAGGGAGACAGTGGCTAAGGAACTATCCTGCTCCGCTGGACACATTGCCATTCTTCACACGTTGCCGCAAAGGCTAATAGTAAAGCGTGATAGGTTCTGCAGATTTAAAGGATTCCAACTAATCTGATTTATTTTAGATCTAATAATATTTATTATTTACACATTTATTAGTACAGGAAACCAGGTAAAAAATTGTGGGAAAGTTCGGATTAAGTAGGGAGATAAATTGTTTTGAAACCTTTTGCAACTTATTAAGGACGGTCTCAACTCCAGAAATATACCAATTGTAAAGTCCGGAAATGGTTCAGTTACATAGTAAACAACAAGTAAACAAAAAAGTAAATAAGTTGAATAATGGAAAAATACACTATACATTTTAATGAAAAAAAACTAGTATATTTTAAGTTGCATATTATAAATTTAACATCAAAAATATTGTAAAAGAAACTGGCGGATGGGAAATTATGCTTTTCTGCCAATGTGACGATTTTTACGAATAAAAGGTACAACAACAAATATGTATACATCCATTTTTTTGTGTTTTGAATCATATTTACGTACTTATAAAAGCTGCTTATACCTAAGAGAATGCTGGAAATATTGTGGATAAAGAATATATAAAAACTACAATAATAGAAATTTATTTTAAAAATAATTGACGAGGGTTCTCATATGTCACTTATTAAGATTTCAACAACAAATTTATTTATTCATAAGATGCCGATCGTCAAGATATGGGCGAATATGGATTTTGAATGAGTGTAGATGAGCGAATGTAGTCATTGTTACAAACTAAGGCCGACTATTCCTTAGAAAGTGTCATTAAAATAGCCCAATGACAAATGAACAGCCGGTGGTTATCAGCTGATCCTTCTCAAAATGTATTGACTCTGATTGGGATCGAACTGAGAACCTTTAGCTCATGAAGTTGGGATTGAACCAACTACGCTACCGACCAATTTATTGATATATTAAAGTGATGGATGAAAAATCCTAGTCTTTCACCATTTTAAAACATTTTACACAACAAATATTTTTTTAATATGTAAAAATTGAACTTATTTGCATATAGGTTATATTTATGTATTAATAATAGTAATTTAAAATAAATTGTGGATGCTGCGAAAACTTTTGAAAAATCAATCGTGGTTGGAAAATTCAAGAATATTATGATTGAATTTTGTGTTAAAAATAGTTTATAAAGGGTGTTTTGGGCCCTTGATCATAATTTTTTGATACATAAAAATATAAAACAAAGTTGGAATGGAAAATCTTGGATTTCCAACATATTCCACTACTGGTATATAAAAGTATTACAAAAAATACTTTAAACATCCATAATATTATGCTAGTTAACAGCTATCAATTGAAAATATGATATCAGATTGTTATGTATAGTCTTTAAAATAGTCAATTTTTACAGAAAATATAAAATTAGATTTTAAATGGTTAATTTTGAATGATTTACTAATCTTGTAAGTTAAAAAATAGCCTTCATCAATAACTTTCTTTCTGTTAAAGATATTTTTAGATGTAAGTTCTCATTAGAAAGAAAAACTTATACTCAACAAACAAAGTCATGACCACTTTTTCAGTTAAATTGAAACGGTTTTATATATTTTATGTTAAATCATAGCATTTTAGGATAAAAAGCATGAATAAATAAATTCTAACTCATAATTTTATATAGGCACTAGAAAATATATTTAAAAAAAAGTAAATTGTTGGGAAAATCCACCCCTAAACTTTAGTTATTAGTAACTTTCTTTTAAAAAATCAACTAATTTTCTTCTATTGGTGAAAATATGAAATTAGTTTTTCAAAAACCCAAATGTTACCAATTTTCAAAGTGCAGCCATGTTTTGTATATGAGTCCAGAACAGAAAAAATTTTTTGGCCATGTTTTTAGAAGTATAATATGACTTTATATAATTGTATTTTTCTTGTCTAAAACCACATTTTAATTGGCAACACTTTTTTAGCCACAAAGTGCCAATAAAGTGGCTAAATAGCAAACAAATATTTGGCTGTAATTTTTTTAATGTTGAGTGATAAGACCTATTAGTCTTACTTTTTTGTAGTTTAATCCTTCTTAAATTTTGTCTCAAACATTGCTTTGTATGAGTCACCACCTACGAGATATTCACGTTGAAACAACTTGTTATTTTTATTTATTGAAAAAAGCGCCATCTTTAAAAAGCTATATCTAGCCTTTGGCTAGTTGTGAAAAAATATAAAGAAAATAATCTGAAAGTTCCATTTTACAGCTTTAAATTAAGTCCTTATATATTCTGACAAAAGTGGAAGACTTTTGCCACTCTTTAAAAAACTGACAAAAATATAAAATTTCGGGTTGAACATTTCAATATTGAATTCTCTATAGCTCAGCAGGAGTTTATTTTATTTAAAAGTTGTTAATTACCTTTTCTTCATAAAATGAGTTAATTAAACCATGTTTTATGTTATTTTTTAATACTTTATTCCTCCATACTGTAAGTTCCTGTTTTACCTGGTTTATTGTAACATATGCACTATGATTGCTATTTCAACAAATTATTTCAGGTGTTTGGGTACCGCATGCATTGTTTTTAACCATCCTTATTCTATTGAATTTGTATTAATATTTTTTAAATAAATGTATAAGGTAAAAGAAATTACCTCTATTTGTTTAGCGGCTACAAATTCTTGTTGTGCTTTCCACAAGCGGTTTCGAAGTTCTCACTTGATCCTCAGGTGGAACTAAAAATTCACTTATACACTAAACTAAGATTAAATTTCCTAATATAAAACATGACCTAATCTATCCTGGACTACTTCTTTACTTTGTAATTTAAATTGAATTGACAGTTGGAGTTGTAACTGATTTGCCGCTTTGATGATTTGGATTATTTTGGTCAGAGTTATTCTTTTTTGTTTTTACAATGCATGACGGTGTCGCAAATTTCAGTGCTCTGAAAATCCAGTTGTTCATTTAATATAAAGGATGAGTTTTGCTTTATAGATTTGTAAATTTCAAATTGTTCAGTGACATTTATTTTTCTATCTTTTCTGAAATTTGTTTTCTATGTTTGTTATTTCTATGTTATGGTCTCCAATTTTTGATTTTTGATATTTTGTATGTATTTGTTACTTAAATATAGTTTTGAATGAGCATTCTGATTGTTTTTTGGTTTTAATAATTGATCGAGGCTGCCAGATGTTTTAAATGTTAGTTTATATCCTACGGAGAAGAAAGTATTTATGATTCTTCTAGAAGAAGACTATATTTTCTTTATAGTCTGCAATGACATATTTATTTTCTGCTGTATTATTAGACTGTGTTTTCTCAGCTTTTGTTTCTTTAGAATATTGTTTGTACCATATCTGGATGGTAACAATTGTCTACAGCTATTAATTTGTTTGTTTCTTATTCATTGGGATATTGAGTACTTATATAATAATTGTATGCTGGGAATGCTGCTAGTGTATGGTTCATGAAGTGATTAGATGTTGAATGGATTCTATGGTTTTGTTTGGGTCAGTTTTCTGAATGTTTTAAACTCAAATGTTTGTTTTGCTTTAGGTATAGTTAAATCCAGGTAGTTCAGACTGTTTTGTTCTAATTCAGATGTGAATTTAAAATTTGGATGGATGTAGTTCAGGTACTTGTTGCCTATCATTGCCATTGCGTAGACAGAAGGTATCATCAACATATCTGTAATAATATGTGGTGTTCTCAAAATATTTGTTGTTTTCATTTAAGATGGCTGTATTTCTATATGAATGTATTTTCTAAATGTCAGATGAAATACAAGACAGTGGTAATCCCATAGCTATGCCATCGTTTAGTTGGAAATTTTCTCCTTGATATCCAAAATAATGTTGGCTTAATATTACATCTAATGTATGATTGTATCTACTTGGTTTTTATTTAAATTCAGGTTTTTTTTTAATTTATCATGTAATATTGCCAAAGTTCCTCTAACTGGAACATTTATATATAAGCTTTTTATACCAAAATAGACTATGGTATGATGTTGTCTAACATTTGTTTCCTTGCTCCAGCACAAAAAGAATTAGTGGCCGAACAAATAAAGAGTTTCTTTTACCTAATACCTTTATATTTATCCTATGGATAATTTGCTATAGATTAAGTAAATATTTTTGTAGCTATATTCTAGTATTAAGTCTAATAAAATAACTTTTATACTTAAAAAAGTATACTTTTTTATTACAAATATGTTATATTTTATTTTTCCTTTTACCATTTCCTATAAAACACAGTAAATTTATCTGACTCTCTTTACTATGTAAAGAGAGGTTTTAGTGAGTAATTTTCCATTATTTACTTTATTGTTTGAGCTTATACTACTTATTGTGACTTTGACTATTGCATGAAAATAAAATGATTTTAGATTATGGGCCCAGTGTTTTCGAAAACAGGTATTAAGGAGACTTGTAAAAAATGACTATAATTGTAAATATTTTAACTGGGTGACAAACTGATTTTATACGAGTGCAGTTAATGAAAAATAAACTTGTAACATTCTTGAAGTCAAGCAAGTGATTTACCATCTGCTTTGTAAGAGGAAATAACGATTTTTAAAAATATAAAAATGTAGTGTTTAAAGTGAATACATAACCAAAGGTCATATACAGGATAGACAAAAAATATGGAAACACTTTCACAACTTTTCTATGACTTTACTGGTAAAAGTGAAATCTTGTAAATCATCATGGTTACAAAGAACACACTTTTTGACGCCATTAGTGACATTTAATCTTTTTAGGGGGAACGGCCCATCTTGAAGTTCAATTCATCTTTGAAATTGAACTAAAATCTTTAATGTAAGCCTAGGTCAAGTTTGGTATCAAATGAAAGGGCTGTTCAATAGAAACTTATTGCCGCAAACTGGACTTTGAAAGGTCTGTCCTTTCCAGAGTAGTGGTAATTTGAATTTTAAAGTTACTAATTTGAACAATATTATTTCTCCTCAATTTAACGATTGTAAATAAATTATTCTGTTCAAAAATTATACTTTATAGAACACAATAACTAAACAAATTATACTATTAAATTATCTATTGAACAAAATAAAGTTGTTGTTAAAGCGTAGAAAATATAGAAACGCTTTCTCAACAACTTTATAGTTTAATTTTTTTAGTAATTGTGTTCCGAAAAGTATAATTTTTTATCAGAATAATTTACTTAAAATCCTTAAATAGCGGAGAAATAGTATTGTTCAAATTAGTTGCTTTGAAATTCAAATGACCACTACTCTGGAAAAGATAGACCTTTCGAAGTTTGGTTTGCGGCAATTAATTTCCATTGAACAGCCCTTTCATTTGATACCAAACTTGAACTAAGCTTACATTAAAGATTTTAGTTCAACTCCGCGTGGGCCGTTCCCCCTAAAAAGATGAAATGTCACTAATGGTGTCAAAAAGTGTGTTCTTTGTAACCATGATGATTTACAAGATTTCACTTTCGCCACTGAAGTCATAGAAAAGTTGTAAAGCGTTTCCATATTTTTTTCCACCCTGTATACCACATTCAATGTTTATTCGTGTTATAAAATCATATTACCTATATTGTTAAAAAATTCATTGTACATTTTTAACAATTTTTTATCATTTACTGTAAGGCTTAAGGAAGCAGAGAAATGTGTCACATCTATGTGTAATTACTTATATCGATGTAATTCTCTGTTTAATAATGCCTCTATGTATCTTTAGTATTATATGTCTGACACAAGGCTTGCTTAGAACTTCCAAATACTAACTAATAACTATAACTACAAAGGCTTTAGTACTGTATGTCTGACTCAAAACTGGCTTTGGACTTCCATTAACTAGCTTTAGTACTGTATGTCTGACACAAAGGTGGCTTGGGATTTCCTATAACTAGCTTTAGTAGGTACTGTATGTCTGACTCAAAACTGGCTTTGGATTTCCATTAACTAGCTTTAGTACTGTATGTCTGACACAAAGGTGGCTTGGGATTTCCATTAAATAGCTTTAGTACTGTATGTCTGACACAAAGGTGGCTTGGGATTTCCATTAACTAGCTTTAGTACTGTATGTCTGACACAAGGGTGGCTTGGGATTTCCTATAACTAGCTTTAGTAGGTACTGTATGTCTGACTCAAAACTGGCTTTGGATTTCCATTAACTAGCTTTAGTACTGTATGTCTGACTCAAAACTGGCTTTGGATTTCCATTAACTAGCTTTAGTACTGTATGTCTGACACAAAGGTGGCTTGGGATTTCCATTAACTAGCTTTAGTACTGTATGTCTGACTCAAAACTGGCTTTGGATTTCCATTAACTAGCTTTAGTACTGTATGTCTGACACAAAGGTGGCTTGGGATTTCCATTAACTAGCTTTAGTACTGTATGTCTGACTCAAAACTGGCTTTGGATTTCCATTAACTAGCTTTAGTACTGTATGTCTGACTCAAAACTGGCTTTGGATTTCCATTAACTAGCTTTAGTACTGTATGTCTGACACAAAGGTGGCTTGGGATTTCCTATAACTAGCTTTAGTAGATACTGTATGTCTGACTCAAAACTGGCTTTGGATTTCCATTAACTAGCTTTAGTACTGTATGTCTGACACAAAGGTGGCTTGGGATTTCCTATAAATAGCTTTAGTAGGTACTGTATTTCTGACACAAAGCTGGCTTGGGACTTCCTTTAACTAGCTTTATTACTGTATGTCTGATACAAAGCTGGCTTGGGACTTCCATTAACTAGCTTTAGTACTGTATATCTGACACAAAGGTGGCTTGGAACTTCCATTAATGTAGCTTTAGTATTGTATGTCTGACACAAGGCGCGCTCGGGACTTCCATTAACTAGCTTTAGTACTGTATGTCTGACACAAAGGTCGGTTGGAACTTTCATTTGGAATATGTTCAATTCTCAAGTCAGTGATAATTGGGACTTCCATTAACCTTAGACATGACAATGGTGTTCACTCTGTAGTGAGAGGCACTTTCAGTCGCATTTGACATACATGCAATTGAAAATATTGTAACAATATTTATTTTATAAACCATTATGTATAACATCAGATATAAATTTCCAATATGAACATATTATTTTAAATATTTATTTTTATGTTTACAATACACCTTTCATGTAAAATATTATAACTTATTTTTTTTTTTTAAGTAAAATTATAAAGTTTACTACTTTGGTAAAAATAGGACAATTTTTTATAATAGTTTCCAGAAATTTCGGTATGTTTACTGGCATAGTGAGTTTGCCAGCCAGCATCCACTGGTCTGGAGCCCATATGCCGCCAGCCTTGCCTCCATGCTAAAACTGTCAAGGGGGGTAGACTTAGCAGCATCTCCATTGCAGCGGTGGATGTACCCTGAAATGCCCCAAGGATTCCCAAACAAGCTAACCACTGCTCTTTGGATATGTTTTTTGCAGCATTGACTTGTTGGCCACCAGATAATGGCTCCATATACAAGCATCGTTCTGACGACGCTCATATAAAGCTAGTGTACCAACTGAAGGTTCAGTCCCCACGTGCATCCAAAGGTGAGCCTCATCAGTGTAGTCCGAGAGTGGTCTATGGCATGGGTGGGGGGTAACATAATTCCAGGTACGTTTGTCATCCAGCCATACTACTTTCTTAGGGCACAGTTGCCAAAGATTATTGATACTCTGCGTCCCTTTTATTAGTGAATATTACCATAACGGTCTTACCGGGGTGAACAGATAGCTCCTCCACTATGCACCATGTCTCCACCATGGACAATGCCCTCCTCATAAGGTTGAGGCATGTCTCCATGTATTTACTTCTTATTAGAATTACAGTGTCTTCAGCATAATCCAGAATGTACACTCCATGCTTGTTGAGTGCTGTGAGGAGATTATCCTCGACCAGGTTGCACAATAAGGGTAATAAGACACCTGCCTGTGGACACCCTTTTCGCGCTCGTACTTCTCTTACCGCCCCACACAGGGAAGCTTGGGCTCTGCAGGTGCTGAGCATGTTGCTAACCCAGCGTACAACTGTTCCTTCAATGTGCCCCTGGAGACCAGCTTTGTCACAATCGAGGAAATCCTCATATTGTTAAAGGCTCCTTCTATGTTCAGGAACACTATCAAAGCAATCTCTTTAAGGGAAATCATCTGTTCAATCCTGCGGACTAATGCGTGTAAACAGTCTCACAGGATCTGCTAACTTGGTAGGCCTGCTGGTTAGGGTGCATAGGTTGACTACTTGCTACCCCAGCTCTAAAATGAGCCAGGAAAGTGAGCAATGAGTAAAACCTCATCTGTCTCTTCTGGGCTGTCTGTTTGGGAGCCGTCTTATTTACAGACTATCCCAACAGCATTAATGAGGTTACAAGCCAAGATCTTGTGGATCTTAGAGCAATCTGGAACACTGTCAATGTCCACAAGTCCCTCTTGGCTTTGCGGATTGCTCTGTTGTAGTCGCCGAGAGGCCTCGAGTATCTACCCCAGTTACCCGCACGTTTGCAAACATTGTGCAGTCTTCGGACGGTATTCCTTGAGGTTTCAAACTCTTGATTCCACTAAAAAGCATTCTTGTTAGACTTTAACTCCGTCTCTGGGCATGCTTTGAAGTAAGATATCTTGATAGCTGATTGTATGGTGTCTGCTATACCATCTACAATCTCGCCATACCCCAGATCAAGATGGTCTACTGAGCTCCAGTCAGTTCTCCTAGGATTTTTTACCAGCGCCTTAATGGGAGGAGCCGTTCTAATCTAAAAGGAGATGTACTTGTGATTCGACATGGACGAGTCGTCCAGCACAGTCCAACTTTGCAAGCTGCATGGCAATTTGCCAGGGTTATGTCAAGGACCTCTGTTCGCAGATCTCGCCCCTCCTCTATTTGAAAGTGGGCTTTTGGCCACGATTCAATATTACTAAATTAGCTTCAGCTATATAGTCTAACAGTGACTCACCTCTAGCATTGATATTGGTGCTCCCCCATGCATTGTGATGGGCGTTGGCATCCAACCCTGCCACCAGGTATCGCTGGTGCATCACTCCGTGGTCTACGATCCTCCTCAACATAGGGGACGTAGAGGGCTCCTCGGAGTCATAGGGCAGGTATACTGATGTCAACAAGATTCTGATGTCTCCATCATTTGTTGGCAGGTATAGCTGAGTTGCAGCCTTGTCCTTGGAAGAAAGACCTGTCAGCTTTAGACATTAGATGTCCCTTCTGATGAAGATACAAGGGCTAGGGTTATTGCAGCTAAAATCATACACCAATTTACCTTTAGCAGTGCCGAGCCCCTTTACTTTCCCTCCAACGATCCATGCATCCTTGATCAGGGTCACTCTTACATCGTCACAGAGAATCTTCTGGCAGAGAGTAGCTGTGGCCGCTCTGGAGTGATGGAGGTTAATCTGTAACACTGCCATTACTTCTATGGGAGCTTGTGCCTCCCCTTAGGCTTGAATGTTATCCTTTCTAGCCCCAGAAAGGGCCGCATCGAGAGGTCATTCAGTCTCCTCCTCATCAACCATGTTCATTAAGAATTGGCAATTGGGGTTTTGAGTGCTCCCAAAAACCACCCAGTGATCAGTTGATTTTGCTTCTTCAGGCCTGAAAGGACCTTAGCTTTAATCAAGTGCAAGTTGCTTTCGAAACGAACGTGGTCAGCTTAACCAGGTTCTTGGCCAGTCAAAGCTTCAGTTGTACACCCTCGAAGGGCTCATATCTGAGACCTGTTTTCTAACCATTTCCTGGTCATAGCATTGGCGCAACCAACCACGACCGCTCCAGCCTCAACATGGCAACTTGTGACGTTGACGTTTGCTTCCTTAAGAGCACCTAACGTCAGCTGACTTTTAACAGAGGCCATCTGCTCCTTCGTTAGAAGCAGTTCGGGGTGCTCTTGCCTGACAACGGCAAGCTTTTCCACCGAAAATTTCTCTGTGTCGCCTTGCCGCTTAGCCCTCTTGTTCTCACCTCCAAGTTCCTCCGGTGTCAGTTGTGAACGCGACCTCTTCACACCATGACCTTTGGAGGTGACATAGGACGAAGCCTGCTGGCTGGTTTTGGAGGTTGCCAGCCGTGAGGAGGCCGTCTTGTCATCTTGGCCCTTAGAGGTGTCAGACGTACTTGACAGCTTGTTCCTCGCACCATGCTTTTCCTCCCAAGCTCGTCGCCTCTCCGCCTTCGAAAGGATTCTCTCGCCTCTGGCAAGAACATCCTCCTTCCAAAGTCTTCGGAGTTGGCCTCAGGGGATTCTCTTCTTAGGCGGACCGCCCGTATCCAACTTCTGGAGATTTCCCTGAGAACTCTCGTCCTCAGATCGAAGCAGCGCATCTTCTCTCTAGCAGGGAGAGCCGGCGCCGGAGAGGACAAGCTGAGGTTGTCCGAAGGCTGTCCAGCAGGCCTTCGGGAGTTACTCCACCTGTCAACAAATCAATTGTATCGGTTTCAACTTCGATACAATTTCCACGAATAGCGGGGTTTTAAGGTCCAGTCACCCGAATGGAATAATGGTACTTACGACTGGATGTCCCCAGGTTCCCAGAAGGCTCCGTTCACGACACCATACAACCCTGGTGCCACTGAACCTTTGACACGGGTTGCTTAACACCTTGGTTTGGGCTTCGTAGTGATCAAACCAATTGACCGACATTGCACGATTTCCGCCAATAGACCTTTTTGACGGAACCGGTGCCATTACTGGTAGCGCTGCTGACCAATACCAGAGAATAATTTTCAGGGCTCTAGCCTAGGTCTGTCAGGATTAGTGATAACAGGGTCAACTTCTCAGGTATACTTGATATGCAAATAAGCAAAGTGAGTCTTTAAAAACCTATATACAGGGTAAGTCTCTACTGACACCATTAAATTTACCTGTTTGTTGTACTCACAAAAAGGAACAAAAAAGTCTATATTAACCCGTGTCCGATTCTCAACCGTTTAGCTGTAAGGGCTCATATTTTGTTTTTAAAATTACTTGACATTAACTCACCATATGGTAAATATATTTTACCATATGGTAAAATACATTTTACCATATGGTAAAATATCAATACCAATAAAATATCAATATCAATAAAATATGGTACCATATCAATACCATTGTACGTGTATGGGAGGGCGGGTGGGTCAATGCCACTGTACGTGTATCGGCGGGTGGGTGGGTCAATGCCACTGTACGTGTATGGGCGGGCGGGTGGGTCAATACCACTGTACGTGTATGGGAGGGTGGGAGGGTAAAATTAAACATTCCAGTTAAATATATGTATACTTATATATATTTGTCCCCCCCCCCACCACTACCACCTGCCCATTTTTACGTAAGTACTCAATGAAACGAATCTGCCTTGTGGCAGCAGGAGAGGTGCAAGCAAGTTTCGTAGTGTTTGTACACATCGAAACAGGAGTAAAATTACTTGAAGTTAGTACCTACTTACTAACCTAAAACCGATAGCAAATTAAAATGTTTACTAAAAACTGTACAAATGTATGTGTCATGGACTTTCATGATGAGAATATCGTTTCGACAATGTTGTAAGTTTTTCTTGTGTCAATGGATGCCGGGATATGTGGACCGGGAAAGGGTCTGTTGCAGTAGGTCGAAATGTCACTAGGTCCAACATTGGTTTTACCTTCAATAATTTAAATAGCTTAGGATATATGTTCTTAAGTTACCAATAAAAGAAAATTAATTTAATTTCTACCCTGTCTATATGATATTATTCAACACCTGCTTAAGCAAATGTATAACATTTCAATAATGACCAATCAATTAGGTCCATTGATTTCCACGATAAAATAACAGTCAGTTTTTTATTTGATATTATGCAATTCGATTTATGTTAAAAAAAACCTCATCAATGTTAAGTAATTATTTTTACAAACATAAATATAATCATTACACTTCCTCCACATGAAATAATAATCCATCAATTAATTATATATTGGTCGGAGTAAAACAACTAAGTAAGGAGTGTCTGGGATAGACGCGTGGTGAGGCAGGCGGGCCACTTTCACCAGTGAAGACTGAACTTTTTGACCTAAAGGGAATACGTCACAACGCCCGGCCTGTGTCGCTGAGTCGAATGCCACAGCGCCAAATGTTCGTTGTGTGGACTTACTGGGATTTTGACCCAGTGAAACAGTGTTGGGAGGTCTGTTGCAGTACGTCGAAATTTCACTAGGTCCAACTGTGTGGAGTGGGATTTTGACCCAGTGAAACAGCGTTTAGTTTTGACTCAGTGACACTTTGACTCTGTGCAACATCCCCCATAGAAATATCCGAAACGTAAGCTAACTACGCATTTCAACTCCGAGCGTTTCTTCACGAATAAAGTGCCATTAATTATAAATTAATAAAAAAACATTATTAGAGTGACCAGAATAGAATAAATTAATTTTAATTATATTAGAATTAGAATTACATATGTGCGGAGATGATAAATAACAGTTATGGAGTGAACACATTGTGTTTTGCAGACGATGACAACATTCGCCAAAATTCAACTCGAGGTTGCGCCCAAACGATTCATCATAAAAGAAAACTTAAGGACCACATTTGTAAGCAATTTTGTTTACTGCCTGTTCAAATGGAAAGGTTATTCATGTGAAATGGTCCGTTTTTAGATATAGGCCTAAGCAAAAAACTGCCGAAAAACGTGGGAATTTTCCCTTTGTGCATTTTTAACAATGTTGTATCATGAAATTTGCTTAGCAACCTCAAATTTAGATTCAGCACCTCAAAAAGCTTATAGAATTGAAGAAATTGAAACTATCACAAAATGTTCTCGCTAGAGGCTCTTTTGAGCACAAATTGACCGTATTATGCCTAACCTAACCCAATTAATATTCTCTACAAAAAATGTCTTGTTTTGCCATTTCCTGAAATACGCTATTAAATATTTGTATCGTTAACTAAAATCCCATCTATTGTAATATGTGTTTAGAAATGTCATTATTTATTTGTATGTGTTTAACTAATCAAATAACTGAGTGATGGTGGGACCTAGGTTTGATATCATGGCAAAATGTCACGGAATGCCGGACATTTGTGGGATTCGTAATGTCTCGTATGACGCAAGTGCTGCGCAACCAGGATACTAGACTGTAAGATAAATGTCAAAGCGCGATCAGCAAAGGCTGGAGCTGAACGCTTCTCCAGGCCACAAGAGTGCTGAGTGGATGGAACAACGGACAGTAATACAGTAGTTATGTGTTGTTTCGTACAGATTTCAAATTTCTTCATCAATATTGATTGTCATTTTAAAACTATCTATAATGCAAGTGAACCCAAAGTGAAACAACAATGAATCTCAATTGTTGATTGAGGTATTCCTAATTACTGACAACTTATTATACAACTGTTCCTTGTTCAAAAAACCTAAATTTTTAATGTATTTTCTTATCATTTCTTATCCATTGTTTTCGAAAATTGTGTATTTTTTATAAATACAGTAAACATTCATAATAGTGATTCGTTTGTGGGATACATTAGTTTTATTTATAATTCCCTACTCACTTCTTGTAAAATCCTTATGCCTAAACTTAATTTGTAAATGTTATTATTATATTTTGTTCTGACCATTAGATCGTATATCATTTATATACTGAGATGATTTCCATTCATTATTTTGTGACAGTTGATTTAATTATTTCTAATCTCCAGAGGTACCAAATATTTACGAGGAATAGTTTTATTTTATTTTTTAGGGTGGTACTGGCCCACCCACCCACTCATATGCGTACTTTGGTACTTGACCCACCTACCCACCCATACACGTACAATGGTACTAACTTACTTAACGTGTATAATTAACCACGTCGAAAGCCTTTTTTAGGTCCAGAAATGTACTTAAATTGTTATTGAATAGTTGAAGTCCATGTGTTCATAGGCTACAAGTTAGCACGGAAAAAATACAACCATAAAAAATATATCTGCTCATTAATTGATCGTTTTACAACTAAAAATTTAGATATTTCAACCATATTTGTAATAAGAAAAGTCGATTCTATGCAGTAAAGTTGAAAATGTATAACAAGTTGAGGTGTGCTGTTTGCATAAATATTTGACTGTTAAAATTAAATGGAAAATATTAGTGTATGTAAATTTGGTTTAATTCACCATTTTTATATGTGATTTTTCATATATTACGCTCAATCTTGCTCGATTTTGTGTGGTAGCTGCTATAGCTGGGAGACAGTCCAACTACCAGGTTTGTTGCTAGTTTAGAACTACCCGGGGGTACCCCCCCCCCCCAGTTAATGATAGTTATAAATAGCACTTTCATGGCAACTTCAATCCCTTGACTCCCGGTGCTGTGCAATATGAGCACCGGGAGTCAGAGACGTCAGGAGGCACTACTAAAAGAAATCGATAAGATCTTGAATGCCCCGCAACTCCCCATTACACAGGATCTTCCACGTCATAATGGTCGAATCCCGTACAGTTCGTAACACGGACACTTCGTTACAGTTGAAATATGGGGACATTTCGTTACACTTTTGGTACCCCCTACCTGAGTTAGGTCACGCCCGTCCGGCCATTGGGTGGTTCGGAAGTCACCCTCAAGCCTATTTTATTAATAAAAATATCGAAATACACTCCACACATAATTCTGCAAGGTACCTTTGTTACGAAAGAATTTTTCACTTCAGTGAGTTCCTTATTTTAGGCGAAATACACAATGATGCTTTCCACGCAGTAAGACAAAGAGGGTGACAAGGGTTATTAGTTCCATGACTGTACATCCTGGGGGATCCCTCCCGCTGCGTCCTTGCGCATCGCGGCAACGTAGCGCCACATGTCAGTGACGTCGCGGTTAGCGCGGGTAAACAAGGGTTGTTAGTTCCATGACTGTACATCCTGGAGTGTGAATCCGCGACACAGGAGCACCTCTTACCTGGCTAAGGGGTTGTCATATCCACTGTCGCTCTCCCGGCTGGCAGAGTTTGTAATTTGACGAATTATCAGACCAATCATTCATTCTTCGTTGCTCCTACTGACTCTGCCGAAGTCACAAATATAATTAAAAGTCTTAAAAATAAAAAATCAACTGGCCACGATGGATTTTCTGTAGAGATGCTCAAGCATATTTACAGTGAAATAGCTCACGTTTTAGCCTACATAATTAACTTAAGTTTTGAAACTGGTGTTTTTCCAGAGTCATTGTTGTATCTCTATTAAAAAAAATCGTTCGAAATTGAAAATATAAGACCGATTAGCTTGGTATCTGTTTTTTTTTTCTAAAATAATGGAGAAATGTATGAAAGTTAGATTAGTAAATTACCTGAGTTCTATAAACTTCCAGAATAAATCCCAGTTTGGTTTCACAAAAAATAAATCTACAGAAGATGCGTTAATAAACCTTTCAAGCTTAATATATGAATACATAAATAATAAAAGGAAAACGACTGCAGTATTTGTTGACTTTAAAAAAGCATTTGACCTTGTGAATCATAATATTTTACTTAATAAAATGGAAAGTGCCGGTGTAAGAGGCGTTGCGTTGAAATTGTTTGAAAGATTCCTTGTAGGACGGACCCAATCAGTTAAAATTCATAATCAATTAAGCACTTCATTATTAGTAAGAGCCGGAGTCCCTCAGGGCTCCGTGCTCTCTGCAAATCTATTTTTAATTTTTATTAACGACCTCTTAGATCAACATTTCACATGTTCAGTTAGTGCGTTTGCCGATGACATTGCACTTGTATCCTCCAACAAAAATGAATTAAATCTCCAAATGAGTATTAACGATGATTTGAACATTTTGCGGTCATGGTGCTTCAAGAATAAAATGCATGTTAATGTAAAAAAACTAAATATATTAACTTTCACATGACCGGCTTTAGATTCGCAAACCCTATAGTTTATCATAAATTGATTGTGAAGGTGAGTCGTGTGGCTGTAGTGCTGTTGAGCAAGTCCCCCACCTTTAAATATTTAGGGTTAACTTTAGACAGCAAAATGTCCCGGAAAAAGCATATTTGTGATTTAATAAATAAAACTAGATTTAATTTAAGAAAATTTTACTTTCTTAGAAACTTTTGTGATGTAAATTTACTGCGAACTCTGTACTATGGATTGATTCATTCAAGGATACAAAACGGCATTATTTGTTGGGGGGGGGGGGGACTTGTAAAACAACAATAAATACTATTAGAACAATTCAAAATAAATTTATTCGAATAATCCTGAAAGCAAATACAAGAGACTCTTCTTTACCTTAATTCTATTTATTAAAAATGTTACCCATCCAACATTTTTATTCATCTATAAAATATTAAAATTATTTTATATACGAAGTGGCAATAGAGGCTCAACCAGAATTCATCACGATATGAGAAGTAACAAGAATAGATTATTTATAAAACCCAAAGTAAACAAAATGTTCTTCAAACAATCTTTTAATTACTTAGGCCCAAATTATTTCAATAAATTACCATTAAACATTAAAGAAAGCAACAACAATAAGGAATTTTGCCACAAGCTAAAGAACTGGTTATACACTATACATGACACAAGTTGTCTGTCAGGCCTTAACTTATAGAAAATATTAGTTTATGAATTGTAAAATATTAATTTTAGTTTAATTTTCAAGTACTGTTATTTTAGTAGTAGTTTGAATTTAATGAACGCTACAGAATGCCTTTCTAATTATATATAAGACTGTAATACTTAGAAGATACTGGACTGAGTTATTTGTTAATTTAATTATTATTTTTGGTCACTAACCACATTACTGGAAACAGTGGTTAGTATTATTCACTTAAGTTTTATGTTGATTTAATTGTCAAGATGTTGTGAATAAAGATCCTTATTCATTATTCAGTTCCTTATTAACGATTCGTCAATACCTGTAGGTGGGATGAACCTCTCTCGTAGGGAGTGGACACTCTTGAATCACTTCCGAACTAGCGTGGGCAGATATAACTACAGTAATATAAATATAAATGGGGATTGACACTAGATCAGTCATGTGATTGCGGGGAGTCTATTCAAACAATGGATCACATAGTTACAGTGTTACAGAGCGATTAGCTAGCATAAATAGAATCAGTGAGGCAGGTCTTAAATCGCTTATGGATTGTATTTAGCTTTGTGACAGGAGATAACTTAATATAGGCCTATTTCATTTGATTAATATTTAATGACTTATGAATTTTTTCCAAATATATAACAAAGCTTTTATGTTTTTTTTAACTAATAAATGGTGATGACAAAAAATATATTAATGTCTTTCTTGAAATTAAAAGTCTGGTCAATGTTATAACACTGACCAGACATGATGTGGCCCGCACTAGACTACCTTGCTCTCACAATATACTCAACAAGAGGGACTACGACGTGGGGAGATGAAAACTACCCAAACAATGGATCACATAGTTACAGATTGCCCCCTGCAATATCTTACATAGCGATTAGTTAGCATAGATAGAATCAGTGAGAAATGTCTTAAATAGCTCCATGGATTGGATTTAGCTTTGTGACAGAAGGTCGCTTTTACTAATATTACATGACTTTTAGGCATTTTCCAAGTATAAATCACAGCTCTTACATATTTTTTAAATTAATTAATAAATAGTAGCTGAAAACAATCCATACGATTTACCAATATTTTTGCTCGATTAAAAAAAATTTAGCAAGCAAGTTTGATGGTGTAATACCCTCTTAAGTTATTCGTTTTTTTCTTAGAATATTTGTCACAGTCGTTGAAAAATCACTGTGCGAGTGAGTGAGACTGATAATCTCTGAAAGTAGATTTTGTGAACAACAGCTAAAAAACCAAAGTGCGTGTCATGAGCCTATAGTCAAAGTGCGTGAGTAGTGACCATTTGGGTCACCTGGGGCAATCGATAAAAGTGATTTACGACTTCCGGTGAGCTGTCAAAGTTAAAGGGAAAAGAGGAGACGAGTGACGTCAGCTTGTGACGTCAGCTGATGACAGGGACAGTGACATCATGAGTTTCAAGGTCATTCAAAATGTGTTTTAAAAAAGATCTTGTACGATTTGCACACGATTGTAACCATTCGGTTGTTTGTATCCGATTATAAATCGAATAAAAAGAACTGAATGAATGCAATCGAATGAAAATCGTACAAGATCTTAGTTATTACTGTTTTTGTTTTATTTTTCAGTGTTACAAACAATCATCTTAGCCACACACACACGCATCACCACCAAACATCACTGACTCAACATTTCCTTCAAATCATGAAAATTACTACGATCGAAAGTCATAAATCAAGTGAGCCAGCAGCCCCACTTTATAACTTTGGTTATTATTACTGTAGTCGTGTTACAAACATATTTTAAATTATTTACAAAAACGTGTTCTATCTTTCAGTTGTCGACTCTCCTTGTTTTGTTTCATCATTTTCCATTCGTCGCATAAGTAAACAAACTCTGTGACGTAATTCTTCAAGTCCACTAGTTTGGTTTAATTGATATGTCTTGCATTTGCATTTGCAATAGCTAAAACATTTACATTTAGAACAAGCTCTTCCATCAACTTGATCCTCTGGTAGTTTAAAACATTTCAAGTCGCAACAATAACTAACTATGCGATTGAAAAATACAACACTTTTATTCATGGACATGTTTTTCTTATGTGTGTGAAAGAGGAGCTCGATGTGCACTGTTCAAGAGGTGACCGTGAAGTGATATAGGGGTAGCATGTCTGCTAGGTACTCGGTTTCACCCCCCACCACTACCATTACCACACTATCGATCTCCCCTGACAATGCTTGTCTTATTCTTACTTCATTAGCTTCTCTTATTCTTACTTCATTTATCTTTTTACACATTTTCATTGTAAGTTCATTTTGGTATTGAGTATTTGATTCTTGTTTAATAACTGGTAATTCATTTCTTGTAAATATCTCTGAATTGTTGAAATCACCTTTGTTGCATTTTAAAAGTGTATTATTAGAGTTTTTGTTTAGTTCTGTTGTAGTGGAAATATCATTGATTTTAATGCTCATGATACGGAAATTGTTGTTTCAAAATTTAATTTTGTAAGAATAATGTTGAGACATTTTTAAGTCCTGTTTTTAAACATCTGCTTTGAAAATAACGGGTGTAAAATGCTATCAACTCAACTATAGATTATGTTCGTTAATTGGTCGGTACGAGCACCTGTCCGCATAAATTATAACCCCCAGACGGGCAAAGCTGCGACATCTGCTCGTAATCATCTGCTGCCTTCTTCATGTTTTAATATTGTAAAATTATTTACTTTATAACGTTTGAGAACGAAGGTGATAAATAGAACCCGCATTAAAGAATCCGCCCCATTCCTTCCCAGTCCTTAACCCGGTAATTACCTTTCTAGCACTGCATGATGTATTTAGTTGCTTTTGCGAATGTATTTAGTTGTTGTTTATTTGGTTACAAGACTGTCTTCTTTAACTTTTAACTTAAATTGTATAATAATCTATATGTAATTATTTTACAATTACTGTTTTCTTGTAATTTATTTTACAAGAAAACAATTTATTTATAAAGTAATAAATTAATTTATTCATATAAATTTAATTTTTCCTTAAAATATAATTGTTAGACAAGTTGGTAATATGTTAAAATCCGTTACCAACGTCTGTCAACGATGTATTTTAAGTTTATACTTTAAATAAAAGATAAATGTTTATTATTTTAAAATTTATTTATAGAATTTAATTTTTCCTTAAAATGCAATTGTTAGACAAGTGGGTAATATGGTACAATCCGTTACCAACCTCTGTCAACGATGTATTTTAAGTTTTTTACTTTAAATAAAAGATAAATGTTTAATATTTTCAAAATTTATTTATAGAATTTAATTTTTCCTTAAAATGCAATTGTTAGACAAGTGGGTAATATGGTACAATCCGTTACCAACCTCTGTCAATGATGTATTTTAAGTGTTTACCTTAAATGAAAGATAAATGTTTAATATTTTTCAAATTTATTTATAGAATTTAATTTTTCCTTAAAATGCAATCATTAGACAAGTCGGTAATATAGTACAATCCGTTACCAACCTCTGTCAATGATGTATTTTAAGTGTTTACCTTAAATGAAAAATAAATGTTTAATATTTACAAAATTTATTCAAGAAAATGGAAAATACTTTATTTATAAAATCCAATTTATTCTTGAAATGTAAGCGTTAGAGAAGTTGGTAATATGGTAAAGTCCGTTATTAACCTCTGTCAACGCTCTGTATTTTAAGTTTTACCAAAAGTATTATTTGTGGATTATGACCATTATTCACTGGGTTATTAATTAGTGAATGCTAGTAAAGAATGTCGGCTTTACTTGCTAACAAAGACTGTACAAAACATGTAACTGAAAAAATACAAACAACATTAACATACAAAAACCATCTTTTATCAATTTTATTAATGATGTAAATTTCATATAAAATGGCCATATATGAAATTTAAAATATTAATAAAAATGGTATAAAGATGGATACATTTTTTTGTTTCTCGTGTGACCTTGAAATCGGTCATTAACCTATTAATTTTAATTATTTTCACGTAAAAATATTGATTAACCGTTTAATTGAAAAACGTAATTTTATTACTTGTAGTTTTGAAACGAAAGTAAAATTATAGCAGAATGTCTTATCCCCTTAAGCGTTTTTACAGGCTGTATTTAACACCTGTTAGTATAATCATATAAAAGGAGGTCGGTGAACAAAACTCTGTCTAAAGAGTCGCTGCTAGTGTATCTTGTCCTGTGTTTACTTTCAAAGTATTTTATTGTTTATTTAATTTAAATACAATAATATTTTTCGCAACTTTGCTATACCTTTGTTAGTAAAATAATCTAAATTTAATAGTGATTAATAATGGATCCTTGGGTAAGGAAATCAACAATTCCTTCAAAAGTTGTAACGCCTAAAACCAATTTTTTGGTTACATCTCTGTGTAAATCCCCCATATCATTTGCGAAAGAAATTATTGCTGAAGATAACAAAACATCGACCTCTGAACAATACAAAATATTATGTCATGAAGTGTTAGAAGAAAACGATGAGCTTATAAATTTGTGTTCGCCGGTAACAAATGTAGATAAAAGTGAAACAGTTAACAATGATTTAGCTTTGAGATTCAGATGATAGTATAGAGACAATCTCTCAACTAAAGAAACAACCTATATTAATCTCTCCACTAAAAAGAACACCTAAAGTAAATAGGGAAAAAAATTCCATGTGTTTATCAAATACGTAAGGGAGGTCGTAAAGGTGAAACTTGTAAAATGCCTTCTTTTTCCTCAGACCATCTTTGTTCGTTACATAAAAATAAATCCTCCCAGAAAGAATTATTTACTGAAAAAAATGAAATAATTAAAACATTGGAAAAAAGTCTTACTTCTTGAACAAAGAGTTTTAAAAATAGAACAGTTGATGAAAGATAAAAATGAAAAACCAAAAAAAATTAAAACTTAGAAATTTAAATCTAACAAAACTTTATAAATTATCCAAAACAGAAAAATTTTATTTTCAAGGCATGAAAAATTGTAATCATGTTATTGTGAAATCAAATGTCAATAGTTTTTGTTTTCGTATCCCGAAGTCTTTAAAAAAAGAAAATTTGACAAACCAAAATTATTTAATGTTTAATAAAGAATCTGAGAAATTCCAGTGGTATTAATTTGAACAGCGATATAAAACCAAATGAAAAGCTAAATACCGATAAAGACACCAAAAAATATAAACATAATAAAAAATAAAAAAAAGGTGTCTTCTGTTAGACTTTTAATAACCATTATTATATATAAATAATGGTTATTCACTGTCCACACAGAACTGATGAGGCTCAGTCAAGCTGAAACACCTGCATATAGACTAGTAATCTACAAAGATGTATAAAATTATCTATGTCAATTTGAAGATTGTTGATATATATAACGCAGCAAAGTACAAATATTAATTTTGATTAAAATTCTCTTTAAACGCGTTCGCAGCGTTGAAGCCTATATAAGGTTTCAGCCAGCTGACGCTGCGGAGGTCTTTGACCCTACTCTGTTCCAGTATCATAGTGTTATCAAAGTTTAAAATTATTATAAATTATTACAGTAACTAAATAAAACCGTACATAAATGTATCTATTTATTAAATAATCAAAATAAAGACTTGAAAAAAACTTACGTTTAATAACAAAGACACACTGTACATTATAAAACATTAAAACGACAGGTTGAATAAAAGCACCTGTTTTGAGCAATATATAAGCAAGTTGTTTACACATGCTCTTTAGTCGCTTTCTTGACTCAACCTCCATAAGATTGTCTTTTCACTTAAGGTTTTGTCGTTCTTTTTAATTATATAATTATTATTTTCTATTAATTGAATTTTATAAACTGTTATTTTAAACAATTTGATAATAAAACAAAATATGGTATCAACTATCATACTAACCAGAACTTTAAATACTATGGAAGACAGAAGTAATTTTCGCCAAAATATATTCAGTTTGCCTTTCAAAAATAAGTATGTTTATATCCGTGCTAAAGAGATTTATCAATTGGAAAATAATGATAAAATAGCAACTGAACTGAACTTTAACGTGTTCTGGTTATTGATGAACTGTCCCTACGTCCCAGAGTGGGTGAGTAATCCACGCAAGAGTATACATGTGGAAATTTATGTCAATAAAAGACCTGGTGGTATAGTTCCTGAAGACAATGTGTCTTATTTCTTTAAAGATTAAATTTGTTACATAATGGAATCTTTGTATTTGATTTAAAAAACGTTTTAACACATACAGACTGACTTTAAAAAACACACAGTACTATGGCTGTGAACTGTAAGTATATGTATGTATACATCCATGTATTGTACATCCATGTATTGTACATCCATGTATTTTACAGTTTGTAAAGCATGCATAGCTGATGATTACAAAGTATGAAACTGGGTGTGACCACAAACACGTTAAATTAATTGATTTTTTAAAGTTATATTATAAATATAGTGTAGTAACTAATTAGACATAAAAACTTACGTTACCTTTTTAGAAGCACACAAAACACATTTTACAAAATATTCACTTCTATTAATCAGTGAATCACTTCTATTAAAACATTTGTTTTAAGATTAAACAGTCAAGCCCTCCACTAAAGTAACTTGTTCGTCTCAGACAATTTGACCTCGACTAAGCCAAAAATAC
Source organism: Stictocephala bisonia (assembly GCA_035578905.1). NCBI lineage: Eukaryota > Metazoa > Arthropoda > Insecta > Hemiptera > Membracidae > Stictocephala > Stictocephala bisonia. The sequence goes on along the minus strand of JAQJVL010000238.1, from coordinate 699,475 downwards.
TGGTTTTATAAAACCGCTATGAAATACAATAAAAAATAAAGAGAATAAACATAGCTTGAGTAAGAAAGAAATCTGCAGATAGAATTGATTTTACTGTAGTTTAAATGTTCCGCCGCTAGAGCGCAGCATTTTACAGTAAAGTAGAATATCATCTATTTATAGAAATAATATCACAGTAGGGAATATTTTTACCGCAAGGAGCAGCATTGTACCTTAAATTTTTAATTGATCTTTGTAATACTAACCCACAGCCACTGTTTTCAACTCAGTAGATGTTCAATATTTAACTATATTATTTATTTAATAATACAACACATAATTAAGTTAGTAATTTAAATTTATTGTAAATAAAATACTCCTTGTTATAAATAGTAAATTTAGTTATTGCGTATAATGTTAAAATTAAAATTTATTATTTCTTTTACATCGTTTAAAAAATACTATAGATCTATTTTCTCAGAATTTAATTAAACCAGATTATATGTTTTAAGTTATAAAAAAAAGTGGCTTACATTCTGTCTTTATTACACCGTTTGTTTATTTAAATACAAAGTATCCTTACTTACCAAAGTGGATGAGCAAATATATGTAATAACACGTTAATGAAAATAGGTAAAAAAGACCAAAGAAGTTTTAAAAAAATATTAAGTAATTTTTCCTTTGTGTTCATTCTTTTAACAGTTTATTTTCCTTTATAAACAAATATTTGTTACATTATTTTGTAACTCGACACGTTGTAATTTTGACTTTAACCTTAATTGGCAAAAAGGTTTCATTCTAACAATCTAATTTAAAAAATGTTTATTGGGTTAAAATAAGTAGTGTAAAATGCCGGAACCAATCTTTTTAGTACTAGAACTTGTAATTTGAATGTTCAATGATTTGAAATCCTAAGAAACCATTATGAAGCACTATACAGGGAAAACTAATCTTCATGTAGTATAACAGTATTTATTTTATTTATTTTTTTTTATTACTGGATTTAAGGAAACTTAGGAATTTGGAAAGTTATGGATTATTGTAATGTGCTTAAAATTATTTTTTTAATTAGACTCTGAGTCTGATGTATCACTATCAAACAAACGTCTTCGAACTCTGTCTCTTCTTACTTCCATTATTTCTTCCCAAAAGCGGTTTTTAGGAGTTTCCACAGAGGTTGCTGAAATTCTAAACACGCTCCCTTCGTAAATGTATATCCAATGATAGTAATCTCCTTTGTCCCGAATACAGAGCGGGGAATAAAGTCTCCATCAACTTTAGAAAAGTATAAGTGCATTGCAAGATCTCGCAATGAATTTAGAGTCAAAAGTATAATAGTAAAACTTGTTTAACTCTGCGGCTTCTAGCGAATCAAAAAAACAACCGTAAAATAGCAGGGAACTAACATTCCCTGTTATTTTACACAACAATGTAATGTGACCTTGACCCACTTAGTGGACTTAGAATATTTCCAAAGTTAAGTAGAAACAGAGAAGTTTCTTGTTTGCAAAATAATAGTTACTTGGTTCCCCCCATCCACTCCAGGCCCCGCCCACTTGCTATAAAAGAGCGCTTGTCCCAAGCATAGCTCGTAGTCCATATCGAACAGTCAAGCTAGCTGGTTGGTCGGACAGCCGTTAATAGAATCTTTAGTAAAGAACTGGTACCATTCTTTACTAAATGTTCTTTCTTTTACATGGTTTGTTGTAGAATGATAGATTTACTTGCTTGTAGCTACTTTTTTTTTTGTTAGTTGCTGGTTTCACTAGTTGTTGGATATTTAGAATAGTAAAGTGTTTCATTTATTAATCAACTTTTGTACTTTCTTACAGCAAATTGTATATTATTTAATAATCAAATGTGTATTTTCTTACAGATTCCTTTACACCTTCCAATACTCTATCCTCAAAGTGTCAGTTCCGACTCGACATTATCCTATCATTCTCACCTTTCTGTCAGTTGATATTATTTACTAATAACATTTTGTATTTTCTTGCAGACTTTCCAATCACCTTTCAATAACCCATCCTCAAAAGTGTCAGTTCAGGTTATACGACCGTCTTGACATTTATTCCTTTGCTTCCGATTGGTTCAGTCACTCCATCCATATCCGCAAAAAGTGTAAAGGGTAGTGGCCATGCAAACCGTACCGTTGTCTTTCTGTCCATGCAAAGCGGTTGACAACACACTTACCTTTGTATACTCCCAAGTCTTTACCGATGATAGGAAAAGTTGCGGTGTGGTTTTTTCAAAATTTATATTGTATTAAATTGAATTGGCACATTAATAACTTTTTGTTTCAATTAGTTTCAAATAATTACAAGAGGAAGCTTTGTTACTGCTTTGTGGCCTTTAATAACAAGCTAGCTCTTTAATTATATATATAATAACTTGTTTCTAACTATGCTCTTTCCTTAATTAATAATAATAATACCACTCGTGATTGTTTCTTTCATTCCTTACCTCCACTGCATCCTAACCTTACAAACTGTGTAAAGGGTAGTGGCCATGCAAACCGTACCTGTTGTCTCTCTGTCCATGCAAAGCGTTTGACAACACACACTCACCCGTATAAGTCATGTAGTCCTGAGTCTTAATTATGACTGAACAATCACTATCCTAAAAAACAGAGCGGGGGATAGATCAGTCTGTAGTTCAAAGTGAGAATTACTTACTTCTCTATTCCCCGTTTTGGTAATATGTTTAGATGACCTTGACCCACATTCAGGACTTAGGAAAATTTATCAACGCGACTTTACTTCTACTCTAACACTCACACTACTCGTAACCCCCCACTACTCGTCGCCTCCTACCACTGCCACCGGGGTGTATAAGAAGGTTTCGCTAGACCCTTCCTCACTCTGTTATCCAGCTTCACTGTCTGTTTAACGATTATCCATGGTTGCAAGGAAATATTTGAATCTGAAAAATCATCTACCTTCATCTTCTTCTTCTTCTTCTTCTTCTAATGTTGCATCATCAATTCTTTTACAAACTTTGACGATGGGTATAATTTCTGCGACAAACCTTCCTACTCTGGACAAGCTTGTCACTCTGGGCGAGATGAAGATGTACAGAAATCAAATGGCGATGATGCGAAACCATCTCCTCCTCCTGCTTCACCTGACCGGAATTCTACAAAGTCATCATCACCAACTTCATCATCAACTTCATCATCATCATCGTCACTATTCCTCATGAAAGTTCCTCCTATTCTGTCACCTCTTACACCACCTACTCCCTTAAGAAACCAACCTTTGTCTGATAAATGCAAGAAAAATCCTGTCAATCCGTAAAAAATCCTTCCAACCTCTAAAATCATGTTCGTATTTGTTTAAAAAAGGCGGGAAAAAAGGTGAGCATTGTACTAGACCTTGTATTTCGAATGAGGTACTTTGTGGTCTTCACCTAAAAATGAAAGACAAGTCTAATACATCTCATTGCGCGAAGCAAACAGCAGAAATCTTCTACACAACTCGGATTAATAGGCTTCGTCGATTCCAAAAATATTTCTTTGTCAAGGTAATTGAACACACCACTGTAATCGTAAGATGTGGAGACAAGAAGTACATCTTGAGATTACCCAAAGGTATGATCAACCCTGAGTCCCCAACCGAGAGGCACTATTTAATCCGAGACAGTAGTGGTACTGTTGTTTGGAAAAAAGATAAAATTTAAAATCCTTTAATAACAATTAATTAATTTATCAAAATTAGTTTACATTGAATACAGAGCGGGGAATAGATCAGTCTGTGGTTCAATGTGGGAATCACTTACTGCTCTATTCCTCGTTTTGGTAATATGTTTAGATGACCTTGACCCACATTCAGGACTTAGAAAATTTTCACAACACGACCTTACTTCTACTCTAACAATCTCACTACTCTTACCCCCTCTACTACTCGCAACCCCCCACCATCAGATATATAAGGAGGTACTGTTAGAGCTTCGCATCACTCTGTCGACTACGTTCAATAGAGATACTTCACCTTTAATTATTTGTCTTTACCATGGCTCCAAGAGAGTACACCGATCAAGAAGTGTTGTATGATTTTATCAAGAATATTTTCGTGGATGAATTAGACATTTTCCCAGAGGAAGAAGCTGATGGTTTTGTACCAAATGATGGTGATTATGATTCTGAGATGTTTCAATTAGAGACTTTGAGTGATGGTGAGTCTGTGGATTCTGAAATACTAGCACAGCTGTTGACGGAATATGAGGAAGAGTTAGAAAATGGAGTTGATGATGATGATGATGATGATGATGATGATGATGATGATGATGGGTTGTATATTGCGGATGAAGAACATACAGAAACCCCAACCACCACCCAACGAGACCGCATAGTAATCAGTATATGTTGTCGATGTTTATTTCCATCCAACGCATCTTCTGATGAAGAATCGGAATAAAACATTTTGATATTAATTGTAAATGTATTTTTTTATTTAGAAGACAGAGCGGGGAATAGATCAGTCTGTCGTTCGAATTGAGAATCGCTTACTGCTCTATTCCTCGTTTTGGTAATATGTATGAGTGGCCTTGACCTACATTCAGGACTTGGGAAATTTCTACTCCTGGTTGATACTTAGACTAAAACTTTAACTCTGATGAGGATAGTATCGTGTTCTTTTATAAAACGAATAAAATAAAAAATAAGCAATGACTGACAGAGATGGTTGGAAAGGTCTTTTTTTTCTTTTTTACCTTGACGGTGGAGGTGGTAATGAGGGTGGTGGTGGTGGAACCTCTATATATGCCGGCCGAGCAGGGTTGACAGGCATTCGCAACGCATTTCAGCTTTTGGTCAGCAATGATGAAATGTTTTCTATGTCCAGCTTTATTGAAAGATGAGGATGAGTTGACTGTCCACTACGAAGTGGATCATTGTTTCAGTAAAGCTAGAAATGTGAGGGAAAGGAGACGGGTAAAAAGACTCAATGAAGCGTTTGAAAGATTGTCTGAGAAGATCCCGCACTTGAACGAACATCATAACAATAAACCGTCGAAAATACAGATCATTATGTCTGCAGTACACTACATAAATTCCTTACAGGACACGCTAAAAAACAATACTGAGTTGACACCTCAACAAAGCGAGCCTTCAAATGAAGATCTACAGTTGTTATCCTGTGAAGAGGTTGCTGAAATTCTAAACACGCTCCCTTCGTAAATGTATATCCAATGTTAGCAATCTCCTTTGTCCCGAATACAGAGCGGGGAATAGATCAGTCTGTGGTTCAATGTGCGAATCACTTACTGCTCTATTCCCCGTTTTGGTAATACATATGGGTGACCTTGACCCACTTATAGAACTTTGAAAATTGTGTTGCATATTGTTGACAAGTTTACTTTATCCCCCACCACTCTAACCCCACCTCTATGCACGGGGTATATAAGGAGGTTTCACATGAGTTTCCCTCACTCTGCTGTGTATATTTACCAAATCAACATCTTTAACAAAAAACAATGGCACCAAGAGAAAACCTTAAACATGAATCCATTTTCGATTTTATAAGGAAAGAAGATCAGATTCAAATGGAAATATTTAATGATATATCCGATGAAGATGATGTAGATTACCTTGCCAATGAAGGAGAAGAAGAATCCGAAATGTTTCAAGTAGAACAATTAAGTGACATTGATTCAGAAGATTTAGAGCTGTTTCATCAGCTGGCTAATAATATAAGTCTTCAAGAAGCTGTTGATATGTTTTCTTTCGAAGACGTGATGGAAATATGTAGTGATGAAGATGAAGAAGTTGAGCTTTTGATATTTAGTGATGAAGATGAAGAAGTTGAGCTTTTGACGGAGGTGGTTGAAACAACAAGCTTAAAGAAACTCCAAGCACTAGTAACAATTCCTTACCAATAAGAAGACTTACTACTACTCGACGTCGCTTATTTTCTTCTGACGACGATGACGACGAATCAGACTAAACATTCAGTTTTGAAAGTAGTTCATTTATTTATTTATTTTGAAAACAGAGCGGGAAATAGATCAGTCTGTGGTTAAAATGAGAATCACTTACTGCTCTATTCCCCGTTTTGGTAATATATAAGAGTGACCTTGACAGAATAAATATGAAACAAATAAATAAAGAAAAAAACAACACAACAGTATATGGAAACGTATACTGTTGTGTTATTTTTTTAAAGTTCAAATGTTTGACCTTGGGACTTGTGTTTGTTCCAATTTAATAATAATGTAGCTGACATGGGATAATAACATAATTTCAGCTTTTTAGTACATAGTTTTGAAATAAACTATATAAGATGTGGTTACATATTAAGAAACTACTATTAGTGTTACAACTTAGAAAGCAGCAACATCATGGAAGAGTTAAAGAAAAAAATTGTCGATGAACTTCATAAACTTGCAAGAGTTCATTTTCCAAGAAGAAATACCGCTGTAAAAGGTATAAATGACTTGTATCAAGCGGACTTAATTGAAATGAGACCACATAGCAAAATTAACAAGGGATACAACTACATAATGACAATTATTAATTGTTTTACTAAAGTAGCTGATGCAATACCTCTACGAGACAAGACTGGTAAAAGTGTAACAGAAGCAATGCAAATAGTCATCAAAAGAGATAAAAATAAAATTAAACATTTACAAACTGATGATGGAAAAGAATACTTTAATAAACAATTTGCAGAACTAATGAAGAAATACAAAATAAACCATTATTCTACAAATTCAGAGAAGAAAGCCGCTATAATTGAGAGATTCAATAGAACTTTAAAAGGAGTGATGTACAAAATGTTTTCCAGAAGAGGTTCTTACGTATGGTACGATGTGTTACCAGACTTAATACGTGAATATAACAACAAGTTTCATCGAACTGTCGGTATGAAACCTAACCAAGTAAACAGAAAAAATGAAAAAACTGTTTTAGAACGCATACAAAGGAATACAAAGCCTAAACTAGAGAAAAGAAAACCAAGAAAGTATAATGTAAATGATAAAGTCTGAATTAGCAAATATAAAGGAGTGTTTACCAAAAAATACTTACTCAATTGGACGAATGAAGTGTTTACAGTGTTTAAAGTACAACCAACTGTACCTGAAACGTATATTTTAAAAGATAACAAAGGAAACCTGTTTTAAGGTGCATTTTATGGACATGAACTGATGAAGTCGACAGTAGGTGATGTCTATCTTGTAGAAAAGGTGTTGCAAAGGAAAAATGACATGGTTAAAGTACGCTGGTTGGGATTTGACAAGTCCGAAGATTCTTGGATACCTATAAAAGACCTTGTATAGTAATAGAAGCTCAGCATTTAATTGATGAGCATCAAAGAGAATGGAGATTATTCAGCATACAGATAAATTCAATATTAGCAATATTGATGATCTAACAGTGGACAAGACTACAACAGTCAACAATGGTAGACATGGTAGTTTTCTTCCAAACACAGTTTGATGTATTGTGAGTGGTCCTTCAAATTGTGGAAAGACTAATGTTGTCTTTAATTTAATAACTCATCCGAAGGGGCTACGGTTTAATAACCTGTATATCTTTTCCAAGTCCTTGCAACAACCAAAATATCAATTGTTGGACAAGATACTTTCCGACGTGGCTGATGTTAACTTTTATAAATTTAACGCTAGTAATAGCGTTATGCAACCAAACCAAGCTAAACCGTATTCAGTGTTTATATTTGACGATGTTTCTTGTGAAAATCATGATACTATTAGAAACTACTTTTCTATGGGAAGACATAATAACATCGACAGTATATATATATAGGACAAACTTATAGCAAGATCCCGAAACAACTCATCAGAGACAATGCGAATGTTTTGATTGTATTCAAACAAGATGAAACTAACCTAAAACACATATATAACGATCATGTAAATGCTGACATGTTATTTGACACGTTTAAACAGCTGTGTGGCAAAGCCTGGAAGGAAAAGTATGGATTTTTGGTTATCATGAAAGATCAAGCTATAAAAGACGGATGTTACAGAATAGGGTTTGATAAATTTGTTTTAATAAAGTGAACATCAGTATTATCATACGAGTCTTCATGGTGTAAACATGAAAAACCAGGAAAAGCTATTAAAACAAATAAAATCACTTAGTGATTCTATTAGACAGAAAAGTAGAGCATTGAAGTTGGGAATAAATGAACGAGAGCAATTTTTAAAGTCAACATTTAAGCCTGTCATTGCACCTTTGAAGCGATTGTCACAAAAGGTTTTACAAAACCCTGCAATTCGTCTAGAAGGAGACGATATTCTACCCATTTTAAAACATGAAGAAACCGAAAGAAGTGAATATTCAGAAGAGAGTGAAGAATCGGAAGAAAGTGAAAAAACCGAAGAAGACGAAGACGAAGAAGAAGAATCTACAGATGTACTAAGGGAAAAGGGGATTGTAGATAAAAGTGAAGAAGAAGAATCTGAAGAGGGTAATATCGGACCGTCCAACTTGACCAAATTAGGCACGGATATTATGTTTAAAGGAACACTTGGAAGGCAATACTTGTTGAAAATGTTACATTCCTCACAAGCAAATCGCAATTATCATACGTACGGAGCTAGATTAGTAGATGATGGTGAAGGGTTAATGATTGGAGATAGTAAACTCAACATAGATGAAGACGATAATATGATAATTGGTGATAAAAAATACAAAGGCACAAAGGGTTTGTTTGAACTCATTTTTAAAAATAAACCAGTAAAATATACTAAAAAAGATCTGAATTTGTTTAAAACGATATTGGAAAATACGAATGCCCATAGAAAAGGATATTCCAAAGACTCGTCTGTACATAGAAATCGATCAGTGAAATATGAAAGTATTATATCAAATCTATTCCCATCGCAAACGTTGAAAGGAAATCGTAATAAAAGAGCGTTATCCTCTCGGAAATAAATGTTTTACACAAAAAGAGGAAAACAGGTGATCCCACCTCATCAGGAAAAGGTTTATTTAAAAGACTATACAATACTAATATAATATATTATAACGATATCAATAAGTTGGTGGATCGAATGAGATTATTATATGAAGCGATGGAAGCAGGACATACTGGTTTGGACAATGAATGGATCGCTTTGGTTGATGAACTACGCAGTAGAGGTATAATTGTTTATTAACCAACATATAAGTGATATTGAACTAAATATAGTGGTTCAGTTTAACCATGAGTGTGGACAAGTTTGGACGTTATTCCGTCACTGGAGAAAAATCAATTGTTTTAAATAAAAACTGCGGTTTCCCTGTTACATCAGAAGGCGATTACAATATCGGCAATAAACGTTTGAAATTTGTTAAAGATCCTAAAGATAATAACGATGTCATAAATTTGAACACATTGAAATCGGAAACAACAACTAGTTTAAGAGCTGAAGGGGATGATACATACAACGCTAAAAAACGTAGAATTAGTAATATAGCGGAACCGCAAAATGAACAAGATTGTGTCACTAAAGAATATGCCGACTCATTGATATTAACTAGCTTGAAACTTGAGGGAAATACGTACAATGCTAAAGGTAAGCCCATTCAAAATGTTGGAGATCCGCTGACACCCTCAGATGTTGTTACAATGCGATATATGAATAAAATGACTCCTACCCAAAGTGATGATCACTGGAGTTTTGCAAATAAAAAGCTAAGCAATATAAAAGAACCTCTTTATGATGGTGAAGCGGTAAATCTAGCAACTCTACAATCGTTGACGATTTGCAAAACACATAAAACCGATAAATACTTTGATGCTAAGAATTTACAATTATCAAATGTAGGTGATTGTGTACATGATGGAGACGCTGTAAATAAAAGAATGTCGGATCTTTCGTTTGAAGTGTGGACTAAGTCTTATGACCAAAAATTGGAAAGGTTGAGTTCTGCTTTATTTCATTATATTCATAGGTCTGCAGGCAGAGCTGCAGATCCACAAGTTACTAGTAGAAATTATTTAGATTGGCCAAATATACATTACCCGAGTGCTTCAGCGTTAGAATCTGGAAATTGATATATGAAAGAAAATAACACCTTAACTATACATATATAATATAGATAAACAAGATGAATGTTGCATTTAAAGAAGATTGTTTAAAGAGTGTGCATGTTTGTGTACATTCGTGCTATATAAATACACAATGGTGAAGGATAAGCGAAACAGTCGCAGTCGAGAACTGACAAGGAGAGGAGGAGGAATTCTATCAACAGCAGTTTCAGCTTTGACTAATCCTGTTGGAGCTATAGTGAACAAAGCGATCGATTTATTACCTGTGGAATTGCATCTTCCAGGGGGTTATCAATATTGTGGACCCGGAACGAAATTACAACAGCGTCTTGCAAGAGGAGATCCAGGAATAAACAAACTGGACAAAGCTTGCAAAGAACACGATATAGCATATTCAAAATATAGTGATACAGAAAATAGATCAATAGCGGATAGAGCGCTAGCTGAAAAAGCCTGGTAAAGAGTAAAGTCTAGTGACTCGAGTATTGGTGAAAGAGCAGCGGCCTTAGCAGTAACAGCAGCAATGAAGGGGAAAACTACATTTGGAGGTGGTAGGAAGAAAAAAAGGAGTGGAGGAAGAAAACCACCTAAGAAACGTGGAGGAAATATAAGAAAAAGAAGACGTCAATCGAGGAATAATAAAGGAAAAACAAGCCTACAGTATGGTCTATGATAAAAAAGGGAGGAGGACTGTACCTAAGACCGTATCGTGTGTATTAAATGGGAAAAAACAATTGCTCATTCCAAATAAAGAATTGACCAATGATGAATTGATTAAATATGTTTCATGTTTAAAAATCCCTTTCTTCAGAGGAGTTTACATGAAAGACGCATTACCTGATAAAATGTGGAAGAACGAGACTGGAATTGTAAATTTAGATAATACCGTAGGATCAGGCACTCATTGGGTGTGTTATAAGAAATTGGGAAAACCCGTTTATTACTTTGATAGTTTTGGAAATCTGCAACCACCGAAACAGCTTCAATACTACTTTCGAACGGCTGATGACGTTTTTTACAATTATAATAGAGAGCAACCCCAAGACACGTCAATCTGTGGACATTTATGCTTAAACTTTTTAGCTACAAGTGTTAGTCAACTTTAAGATGTCGTCGTATACAGTTTCATTGGTCGGTAATTCATCGACATTGAAAAGCACCCTTTTTCCAGCACTGCGTTTACAAAAAGGAAAACTATGGGAAGTGGCTTTATTGGATTTAACAACGTACAACTCTATTCCGAATATTACCGAAGGTGTTAACAACAAAATACATTATTACAAGACTAAAGATAAAGCTGGAAAATATTCAGAACTGGAAGAATTTAGTTTATCAACAGGATCTTATGAAATAGGCAATATCAACGAAGTGATACAAAAACATATGGGTGAAGAAAATATACACATAGCAGGAAATAACAATACTATGAAAGCTGAAATTATTTCCAGATATTATGTTGATTTTACTAAACCGCAGTCGATTGGGGGATTATTAGGGTTTTCTAGTAAAACAAATATATTAGAACCTAATAAGCTATATTCAGGAGATAACACTGTGACAATACTCAAAGTGAATTCAATAGACGTAACGTGTAATATCATACACGGATCCTACAGAAACGGGGAAAACAATCATATATTACACATGTTCTACCCTGCAGTCGCACCTGGATACAAAATAGTTGAAAAACCACAAAACCTGGTGTACCTCCCCATAAACACCAGTTTCATTTCAGAGGTTGTACTGAACATACTGGATCAAGACGGTAACCATATTGACTTTAGAGGAGAAGATATAACTGTAAGAATCCATATAAAGTCAACAGCTTAAACAATGGGGTTGTCATTTGAGAAGAAAGAGGTGACTGGTAAACAAGTCAGTACCTCATCGTCTGCAGAAGGACTAACAATTGACAACATTCGTTTTCTGGAAGGAATAGGATTAAAACTTGTAAAACACAACAGAAATGGAAATACTGGATATAACGCAAGGCCCTACATTCGACGAGACCATATGGGAAAAGGAGTATCACTCGCACAACCCTTACGCTTCGTCAAAATTGAATAATAACGATAAAATCAGGATTCCTATACAGCAACAAGACATTTACACTCTTCCGAGTGAAAGTTATTTATATATTGAAGGTAAAGTAACAAAGAAAGATGGGACCACTGGTTCTACTGTTCCGTTTATAAACAATCCCATGGCGTATTTGTTTGATGAAATTAGATACGAAATATCAGGAGTCACAGTGGATTCAACAAAAAAGGTTGGCATTTCTAGTACATTGAAAGGTTTAGCGTCTATAACACCGAATGAGCAGAATCTGTTGGCTGTCGCAGGATGGGTTGCACCAACCAAGGACACGTTTACTCCCGACTCATCGGGGAACTTTGATTTCTACGTACCTTTAAAATTACTACTGGGTTTTGCTGAAGATTACCGAAGAATAATAATAAATGTAAAACAAGAATTAGTTTTATTGAGAGCATCCAACGATAAGGATTGTATCAAAGCAGATGCAGGAACAACTGATACCAATATGGAATGGAAATTGACGTTGGACAAAATTGTTTGGAGGGTGCCACATGTGCGACTAAATGATGAACATAGAATTACACTGTTGAGAAAGTTAAAATCAGACAGGGAGATCGTAATGCCGTTCAGAAGTTGGGAGTTTCACGAGTACCCCGTTTTACCTTCAACTCTACGGCACACATGGAGTGTAAAGACTTCTACGCATTTGGAAAAGGCAAGGTATGTGATATTCGCATTGCAAACTAAAAGAAGAAGCATACTTACCGCAAACGCTGGTGAATTTGATCATTGCAAGTTAACAAATTGTAAAGTGTACCTGAACTCGCAATTCTATTCTTATGACAATATTAATATATCGTTCAGTAAAAAAAGGTACAGTGTATTGTATGATATGTACGCTAGGTTTCAAAGTTCCTACTATGGTAAAACAAACACACCTCTACTAGATCCTGAAAAGTTTGCAACTAAAGCACCGATCATAATAATCGATTGTTCAAAACAAAACGAATCTGTAAAATCATCTAGTGTAGATATAAAGTTAGAAATGGAATTTAACGAAATCATCCCTGCGGATACATCTGCGTATTGTTTAATTTTGCATGACAAAATTGTAACATACACACCGCTGTCTGGCATTGTAAAGACAGTTTTGTAGAAAACGTTTATCCCCACCACTGCATCTGATATATAGGGTAGCGAGCGATGGGGACAGTCCTCATTCAATCGTCTGACACCGCACTGGTAACATCGACTACAAAATGAGTTCTCTACCATTTGTTCAAGTTGAGTCGGAGGAAGTAGCTCCATTACAGGAGGAATATAAAGCTGAAGAAGATGTGATAGTAAAGGAAATAAGCGACTTTTTAAAGTTTGAGAAAAAGGAAGACAACAACGAGGACAGCGCCAACGAAAATAAAAACAACGATGAAGCACCAAAAGTAAGCTCCAAAAGAAAAAGGAAGGCTGAAGAAAATATTTCAGCAGATATACTAACTGAAGTTTTTCTGCGAATCTTCTATCCAATTTCAACATGTTTAAGTAAAAGTGTTTCTATCGGAGTGATGAAATCATTAGATTATTCGCCTACAGTGATAGTAAACCACGGCCCTAGGATGGTGCTATTTTCTACAAGTGCATGGGAATCTTTATTGAAACATTTACATCTGATAGAATGCTATCTCACCAACAGTATGTGTGGAAGAAAGACAAATATTCGACTTTTGGATTGTGACAACGAAATTGATGTGGTTAAACATCGAGGACAACTACAAGTGCGTTTGAGAGACTTGACTCAACATGACAATAAAGTTCTACTAACACGTGAAGAATTCTACATTTTAAAGTTTGCAACATCGCCGATTACTAGGTACATGAGACAGTTGGTATTCTAAAGCTCTGTCAGAAATGAATATTTGGTCGACACGTTGGAAAACCAGCCTGATAGCACAATATTATACGGACCTGTGGATACATCTATTTTTAATAGAATACCTCATGAAGTTGACATGTGGAGACAATTGAGAGACTTTGAAATTGTTGTACAAACTACAGAAAAGGTCGGAGAAGAGGAAACTAAGAAAGAAGAAGACAACAACAACAAGAGTGAACCGCAAAAAGAACAACAAGTGTAAATTAAAGGAAGAAGAATTTGTGGGGTAGGCCTACCGGGGAAGGTGCCCACGTTAAATATACACCAACGCGCCTGTAACTGTACGGCCTAGTATTTAAGTATACTTACCGTGGTGTGGAAAACAGTTAATCTTCAAACTCTGACATGGACAGAGCGGATGATGATGATATTGATAATGAAGATAATGATAAAGTTTCAGTAAGATCTTGTGTTATAGAACTTCAAGCATTTCGAAGTAATAACGACAAGTTTATTGTCAAAGAATTGGTAATTTTGGACTTGCAAACATTTGTTGTTTATCCATTTCTGTTTGAAGCTCCCTTTTCCTTCAACAAACTTAATTCAAAAGCAAAAAGAACAAACAAGTGGGTGACAAAATATTTTCATCACATACAATGGTATGAAGGATATATAGCTTACACTAATCTACACAGTATCATGTTTCAATTTTGCAAACAATATAATACTATTTACACAAGAGGACTGGAAAAAAGAAACTGGATACAGAAATACGCAAAAGGTAATGTTTTCGATATACATGTAGACTATACTTTTAATAATTATCAACAAGGTAGTTGTTGAGTTACGGTTAACAGTCCTAGACACGGACAAAAACAGTGCGCATTGCGCAACGCGTATCGTTTAGCTTATTACTTGATGGACAAAGACACATGCAGTGCTGAGGGGTATAAATACAAGGAGGTGACTCGACCACTGCATCAGTATGACACAAGACTCCAAGGAGGTAACATCTCAGTTGACACCGCTGGCAAAGATGACATCGAAGCAGTATCTTGAAACACTAGTTGAGCGATTCAACGCAAACTCAAAGTCCAACCTTCTGCTAACGAGAAAATGTTCAGAGCTAAAAGAACACAAACACTACATCATCCATGGTGTTAAAAAGCTGGAAACAACCCAAGGAGAAGCGATTTTGGTATCACTCAGCGAAGCACCCTTCACTCCAGGGGATGAACCTAAATTTCAAGTATTTCTTCCAAAACGATTTGTTCAACTTTTGCAAAATGAAGACCTGCGAGATATTCAGCCTGGATCATTGTATCTGGTGTCCCACGGATCAAGCGGAAACAATTCTACTGAACTCACTCTGCACGTCACACACGAGTGTTAGCATGTAGTAGTATTATTATTTGTATGTAGTTTTCTAGTCAATTGTAACAAATAGTTTGTTTATACTGTACTATGTAACCACTCTGTATTGTATAAAGTTGAAAATAAAATAAAGAGAAAATAAAAGAAGAAAAAAGGCAACACAGTCGTATATGCAAACATATACTGCTGTGTTGCTTTTTTTAAATTTCAAATGTGTGACCTTGAAACTTGTGTTTGTTTAAATTTAATAATATAGGTGAGAAAAATAAACTTACTCGATAGATCGATTCTGTAGGAGTTTGACCTTGACACTTGTGTTTTGTTTAATAATATATGTTAGAAAAACTGATGTAGTGGGGTAGTGATAGTGGTGGGGGGAGGGATTGATGGTGGGGGGTAATGGTAGTGGTGGGGAGAGGGACCGAGTACCTAGCGAACATGCTAACGCTACATCACTTCACGTCCAGCTCTTGATCAGTGCACATGGACTCTCCTATCCAAGATAATACAGTTTCTACATCAACACATTATGTTCAGAATGTTGAAATTGCATTAGATGTTAATATTATTAATCCAGTTCAATTGCAAGAGGTAAGCAGCACTACATCTTCTGATGTTGAAGCTGTTCTGATGTCATTGTTGGGTTATGACTAGTTTCTGCTAATCTTCAACAGTGATCATGTCACTTACAATAAAAGAAGTTAATTATAACACTGTTCATTTATCAACTCCACAAGATCTCCATGTTTTTACTGAAGAGTTGAAAGATCTTTTATCGACTGGTTACACTGTATCTTTAGAAGTGAATGCAACAAGCATCGAAACCACCACAACTACCATGGACTCTCGGCTGGACTTGCACTATGTACCGACAAAGAAGATCACCAACTGAAGAAGATGAAACAAAACAAGGAGAGTTGACAACTGAAGGATAGAACACATTTTTGTAAATAATTAAAAATATGTTTGTAACACTGAAAAATAAAACAAAAACAGTAATCACTAAGATCTTGTACGATTTTCATTCGATTGCATTCATTCACTTCTTTTACTTCGATTTATAAAAATGGAATAAAAAGAACTGAATGGTTACAATCGTGTGCAAATAGTACAAGATCTTTTTTAAAACATATTTTGAATGACCTTGAAACTCATGACGTCACTGTCCCTGTCATCAGCTGACGTCACAAGCTGACGTCACTCGTCTCCTCTTTTCCCTTTAACTTTGACAGCTCACCGGAAGTCGTAAATCACTTTTATCGATTGCCCCAGGTGACCCAAATGGTCACTACTTGCGTGTCATGAGCTTGTTGTCAAAATGCGTGTTATGTGCCTGTTGTCAAAGTGTGTGTCATGAGCTTCTTGTCAAAGTGCGTGTCATGAGCATGTTGTCAAAGTGCGTGTCATTAGCATGTTGTCAAAGTGAGTGTAATGAGCCATTGACAAAGTGAGTGTCATGAGTCTATTGGCAAAGTGCGTGTCATGAGCCTATTGACAAAGTGCGTGTTATGAGCCTATTGTCAAAGTACGTTTCATGGGCCAATTGTCAAAGTGCGTGTCATGAACCTATTGTCAAAGTGCGTGTCATGAACCTCTTGTCAAAGTGCGTATCAAGAGCCCGTTGTCAAAGTGCGTGTCATGAGCTTGTTATCAAAGTGAGTGTCATGAGTCAATTTTCAATGTGCGTTTAATGAGCCTATTGTAAAAGTGCGTGTCAAAGCATATTGTCAAATTGCGTGTCATGAGCCCATTGTCAAAGTGCGTGTAACGAGCCTATTGTCAAGGTGCTTGTAATGAGTATATTGTCAAAGTGCGTGTCATGAACCTGTTGTCAAAGTGAGTGTCATGAACCTGTTGTCAAAGCAAGTGTCATGAACCTGTTGTCAAAGTGCCTGCCATGAACCTGTTGTCAAAGTGAGTGTCATGAACCTGTTGTCAAAGTGCCTGTCATGAACCTGTTGTCAAAGTGCCTGTCATGAACCTGTTGTCAAAGTGCCTGTCATGAACCTGTTTTCAAAGTAAGTGTCATAAACCTGTTGTCATAGTGCCTCTCATGAACCTGTTGTCAAAGTGAGTGTCATGAACCTGTTGTCAAAGTGCCTGTCATGAACCTGTTGTCAAAGTGCGTGTCATGAACCTGTTGTCAAAGTGCCTGTCATGAACCTGTTGTCAAAGTGAGTGTCATAAACCTGTTGTCAAAGTGAGTGTCATGAACCTGTTGTCAAAGTGAGTGTCATGAACCTGTTGTCAAAGTGCGTGTCATGAAACTGTTCTCAAAGTGCCTGTCATGAACCTGTTGTCAAAGTGCCTGTCATGAACCTGTTGTCAAAGAGCCTGTCATGAGCCTGTTGTCAAAGTGCCTGTCATGAACCTGTTTTCAAAGTGCGTGTCATGAACCTGTTGTCAAAATGCGTGTTATGAACCTGTTGTCAAAGTGCCTGTCATGAACCTGTTGTCAAAGTGAGTGTCATGAACCTGTTGTCAAAGTGCGTGTCATGAACCTGTTGTCAAAGTGCCTGTCATGAGCATGTTGTCAAAGTGCCTGTCATGAACCTGTTGTCAAAGTGTGTGTCATGAACCTGTTGTCAAAGTGCCTTTCATGAACCTGTTGTCAATGTGCGTGTCATGAACCTGCTGTCAAAGTGCGTGTCATGAACCTGTTGTCAAAGTGAGTGTCATGAACCTGTCGTCAAAGTGCCTGCCATGAACCTTTTGTCAAAGTGCGTGTCATGAACCTGTTGTCAAAGTGCCTATCATATACCTGTTGTCAAAGTGCGTGTCATGAACCTGTTGTCAAAGTGCGTGTCATGAACCTGTTGTCAAATTGAGTGTCATGAACCTTTTGTCAAAGTGAGTGTCATGAACCTGTTGTCAAAGTGCCTGCCATGAACCTTTTCTCAAAGTGAGTGTCATGAACCTGTTGTCAAAGTGAGTGTCATGAACCTGTTGTCAAAGTGCCTGTCATGAACCTGTTGTCAAAGTGCGTGTCATGAACCTGTTGTCAAAGTGCCTGTCATGAACCTGTTGTCAAAGTACCTGTCATGAACATGTTGTTAAAGTGCCTGTCATGAACCTGTTGTCAAAGTGAGTGTCATGAGCCTGTTGTCAAAGTGCCTGTCATGAACCTGTTGTCAAAGTGAGTGTCATGAGTCTGTTGTCAAAGTGCCTGTCATGAACCTGTTGTCAAAGTGCCTGTTATGAGCCTGTTGTCAAAGTGCCTGTCATGAACCTGTTGTCAAAGTGTGTGTCATGAACCTGTTGTCAAAGTGCCTTTCATGAACCTGTTGTCAAAGTGCGTGTCATGAACCTATTGTCAAAGTGCGTGTCATGAACCTGTTGTCAAAGTGCCTATCATATACCTGTTGTCAAAGTGCGTGTCATGAACCTGTTGTCAAAGTGCGTGTCATGAACCTGTTGTCACATTGAAAGTCATGAACCTGTTGTCAAAGTGAGTGTCATGAGCCTATTGTCAAAACAACACAACTCCAATTGTTTTTAGTTTATATAATGGTAACGTAATCTTTGTATTTGTTTATAACAGTAAATTTTCTAATTCTTAACCATTTTTATGGTAGGTTTAATACATGTTTCATTACTGCATTGTTTTATTTCCTAAGCGAACTTCTTTGTATCGTTTTAATTTTATTAACATTATCATGTTGTTAAAATAATAGATCATGTTTAAATTTAATAACAGATATTTTTGTTAAAATATTATTGAATATAAATAATTCTTGCACATTTTATAAATGTATTGTCATTGACGAGTCTATTGACAAGTCTATTGACGACGTATATGTAAATATTATATTCGTATTTATCTGATGAGTCAATTCTAGTGTCTATGTATGTACACGTACTCATAGGTAGGGGGTTTAGTTGTAAATTGAGGCATCGAAGTTCGTCCACCTCCTGGGCTGATGAAGAATGCGGCCCAGTCCGAAACTAAAGACAAGTGACACATTAACAAAGGTAAGGACGGTGACAGTACGGAGTGCGGAGTGCGGATGGATCAAACCGGCCACTATTGTGTGGAAAGCAGTCAGGCCAGTCTCCTCCCGCCAGTCGACAGTTGCTACCGGGGACCGCATCAGCTATGCCACTCTTCCCCAGGTACGTCCACAACAGTAAATTACGTTTTTTCCAGCAGGAGCGTAAATAAGTGTTCCAAAAACTAAGTATAGTTGTATTCATAAAGAAAACCACCTCACTTTGGATACTCGACGAATTTTTGAGTTGCCTTGGACTTTTAATTGAGATTTTATCTTTGTAGAAATGAAATTCACTTGCCTTAATTCGCTACCATATCCTCGGACTTTTTGCAGTTACATCCATTTTAAATAAAGCGATACAACTATTTTACCTTGTTTTTATTTTTAGAGGTCAGAGTCCTGAGAATTTCATGAACTGGATTATAAATTTATCACAAACGCTTATCTAACTTGGTTTTATCATTTTCATACAGTCCATTTATGTTGTCTTTAGCCCAAATTTCTGTAAGTAATTTTTAGAAAATTTGAGATCAAGTCACACCATTACGCTTTCAATGATTTGGTATAACTAATTTTGAGGCTAAGTTAGTAAGTTCACCTGAAGACGACAGGAGATTGTTATACCTGTCGAAACGTTGTGTTTGTTTCTCTTCGCTAACACTTGAAGCTCCGGAAATTTCCAAACATTATCCACCAATCATGACTTTAAGTTCACCAGCCTTTGACTTTGAACTCTTTCCCTAGCTTGTAAGGTTTCAGAATAATGAACGAGTCCCTTAGTAGAGCCAAGAGATTATCAAATGTAATTCGGTTGGACGTTTGACGGAGTCACAACTGATACTGATATAACTTATGGTTGACACAATGTAAACATGGATAATTATTTTGTCTTGAATGCACTTGATGCTTATATCTTGATGCTTATAAAGGTTACAATGGAATATTTCATTGTTTTACTAGAAGAACAATATTATTTATTTATAAAACTTAACATATACTACTCATAAGTTCATACAACGAATACACGTTATTTTTAGATTTGCGAAGGGGAGGTTTGACCAGCCGTAGCTATGACTGTGGAGGAGTGTCATGATAAAATATTGAAAGCAATTATTGGAGAAAACAGAAATTACTCTTAATTAATTACAAAAGCTAATATGTTGCATTGAATATCGAAGGAATGTCGTACAATCAAAAGGGAATAGAAAGCCATCCATTCACTCACTTTTCGTTTGTTTTCTCTTGAAACTGTAACCAGTTATTTTTACATCATTATTTTATTGATAACCATTAAAAAACATCTTTCTTAATAATTACAGGAGTTAGTAAAGGTTATAAGTAACCGTGTGACGGCCGTCAACGAGTTGCGAGCAATACCGATCTCAGGTATGCCGTCCAGTATTGGCCGCTCACAAATGCAACTTATAAATTACAAGCTGTGCAAAGAAATATTTCCATAAATATCACAACCCAACACAAATACCTTTTGTGCCACTGGTCTGAACCCGAGTAGCATTAACTTTACCACAGACTATGTTTAGTATGTGGTTATACCTTCTTTTGGTTATTTGTGTAACTTATGTACCGTGTTTAGTATTAAGCGATAAGTTCTGTAAGACACTTTTTATTCTGTAATAGAAAACTTTAAATCAATTAAAATGTATTACTTCACATTATTTCAAGTTATTTAACAAATACAATAAAAACACATTAATGATCTTTCGTCCTTTTTATATACACTGAAATCCTTTTTGTACAAAATTGGTAATACTATCTTGAAGGAGGATTAAACGCTATCCTTGAA
Source organism: Stictocephala bisonia (assembly GCA_035578905.1). Taxonomy (NCBI): domain Eukaryota; kingdom Metazoa; phylum Arthropoda; class Insecta; order Hemiptera; family Membracidae; genus Stictocephala; species Stictocephala bisonia. The sequence continues at coordinate 678,424 of JAQJVL010000238.1, read as the reverse complement.
TTTTTACACATTTCAATACGATTGATTGATAAGACAATGATTTTTTATCTTTTGTTTAATGAAGAAATTTGAAAATCAAACATCTTTTAGAGAAAATATGGTGTTCAACAAATTTTTAATATTATTTTATGTTGAACACCATTTTATGTATCTGATTCAACACGATCTACAACTTTGGTCCTATGACCTTTTGCTCTCTCACCTCTTTCATCTTTAGGTAGAGCTAGATTTTCAATTTGTGCGTGTAAATCAAATTGGTTAATTTACGGCCTCTAAGAGTAGACTTACAGATTTTTCTGGACTGTGAAACTTTGTTATCTAGGAGAACGTCCTGTATTCAATGGGAAAATATACAATTTAATCTGAACACACGTATAACCAGGTCATTGGACATGGTTAGAAACACGATATTTCACTAATTCAGAGTCAAATACCGTACTTTGCGATCTCTAAAAGTAGACTTACAGATTTTTTTAACAGTAGACTATGAAACTTTGTTATCTAGGAGAACAAACTGTTTTCAATCGGAAAATTAACAATTTAGTTTGAAAGCATGTATAGCCAGTTCATAGGACATGTCTAATCATGGCGAGAATCCAATATTTTATTGATCACAATATAGTACTGTACTTTGTGCCCTCTAAAAGTACACTTATAGATTTCTGTAGGCTTTGAAACATTTTTATCTAAGAGAACAAACTGATTTTAATCGGAAAATTTACAATTTAATTTGAGCAAACGCATAGCCAGTTCACAGGAAATGGCTAAATATGGCGAGAAACCCAATATTTCACTGATTCAGAGTCAACTACAGTAATTTGTGCCCTCCAAAAGTAGACTTACAGATTTGTCTAGATTTTGAAACTTTTTTATCTAAGAGAAAAAAACTGATTTAAATCGGAAAATTTTAAATTTAATATCTATATGTATATATATATAAGCCATTTACCACTCATCACTATTTCTCCAAAACTATACGTCCGACTGACATGATATTTTGTACATAGGTTTATCTTGGCCCCTAGAGGCTAATTAAGAAAGGAATTTCCTCTTCGACCTCAGGTCGTCCCACTAGCCTCCCAAATTCCCATGGTATTCTTATGGATCTATTTTAATTGATTGATTTATTTTATTAACAGCTGTTAAATAAAAACAAATAGAATAAAATTGTGTATACATACATACGTTTGCATCTGTATACATTTTATTTACAACAAGATATCATTTTCAATTAAGTATTTAACAAGTGAACTATGTTCAAATTTTATCTTAAGAATTACTTTTTTAATCTAGCAAATTAATTTTTTTATGTATATGTTCTAAAAATGTTCACACTATCATTAAAATTAGGATGGCATTAATATCAAATAAGTTAATATTTGTTGTACTTGACACTATTAGTTGTTGCAGGTAATTGCTGGTAGATGTTACTAAACAAGTGCTCCTTAACTTGTCGTATCAAACTGGGACAAAAACTAAAATATTCGAATTAAAAAATTCGCTGTATGAAGAACTCAATTAATTCATCCATTGAGACCAAATGGATGAATCAATTTTTATGAAATTTGGTATGAAAGTGTATTTAGCCAATATCTCAAGACTGTTTTTTTCACTTTTTTGAAATTTAAGTTTTTTATGAGTAAAAAACAAAACAATGGAATCTTCTCAAAAACGACTCAAACGATTTTGATTAAATTTTCAGGAAAGGTGAATTACAATTCAATATATTTTATTAAAATCCGCATGTCTCTAACTTGACAAGGTATATATGGCAAAAAACATATTTTGGAATCAAATTGGTAATATTAGAAGTTTTGATTTTTTAGTGTTTAATATGGGGGAAAGTTTGTGCCAATTCATTTGAACCATTTATTTTAACTTGCTGTGGAAAGAATCATTAGGGAAAAGTGGAAACCGTCAGTAGATTCTAATTGTTACAAATACAGATTTGGTAGGAAATTTGTAAAAAGGGGAAAAATTGGGGGTGGTGTTAGTTATGGTGATAAAAGTTATTTTTTTTAAATTTATGTTGGTGGGTTGTTTTTCAAAAAATAAAAAGGCAAAAAATTTAAAAAAGAAAAAAATTTTAAAAGGGAAAAAAAGAGCCCCCCCTTTTTTTTTTTTGTAAAAAAAAAGGTTTTTCCCCCCCCCTTTTTTTTTTTTTTTTTTTTTTTCCCCCCCCCCCCCCCCCCCCCCCTTTTTTTTTTTTTTTTTTTTTTCCCCCCCCCCCCCCCCCCCCGTTTTTTTTTCCCATTTTTTTTAAAAACCCCCCCTTTTTTTCCCCTTATTTTTTTTTTAAAAAAAAAATTTTTTTTTTTTTTAAAAAAACCCCCCCCCCCCCCCCTTTTTTTTTTTTCCCCCCCCCCCCCCGGCCCCCCCCCTTTTTTTTTTCCCCACCCCCCCCCCCCCCCCCTCTCTTCCTCTCTCTTCTCTTCTCTCTCTCTCTCTCTCCTCTTCTTCTCTTCTCTTCTCCCTCCATCTCTTATTCTCTCTCTCCTCTCATCTTCTCTCTCTACTCACTTTTTTCCCTTCTCTCTTCCTCCCATCTTTCTTCTCTCCTTCTTCTCTCTCTTCGAATCCTTTTTGTACAAAATTCGGTTCATCTATCTTCTGAAGGAGATCTCTCTCATCTCTATCCTTGAATTCTCTCTCATTTCAATACGTCTTGTCTGTAACACATATTTTCTCTCTCTTCTCTGTTTAACTTCATAACTTTGAAAATCAAACATCTTTTACAATATCTCTTCACCATCTCTTCTCATTTTCTCTTACACCTCTTCTCTCTGACTTCTACACGATCTCAACTTCGTCCTTCCTCTTTGCTCTCTCTCCTCTTTCATCTTTATCGTGCTAGTTTTCTAATTCTCTCTGTAATCAATTGGTCTTTACCTCCTCTAATACTACTTACAGTTCTTTTTCTGCTGTAAACTTTGTATCTAGGTCTCCTTATTCAAGAAAATCTACAATTTCTAATCCTGAACACACGTATTCTCCAGGTCCATTCGGACATGTTAGATCACCTATCTTCACTATTCCTCCTCCTACCCGTACTTTCGCCTCCCTCCCTCATCCTCTACCGTTTCTTCTAACCCAGTAGCCCCTAAACTCTCCTCTCGGCAATCTTTTTCAATCGGAATTCACAATTTAGTTTGAAGCATCTATAGCCGTTCATTACTGTCTCTCATCTATCCAATCTTCTCATCTCTCACATATGTCTGTACTTTGTGCCCTCTAAAAGTACACTTCTCTCTTTCCCTCTCTTTGCCTTTCTCTACGCCAAACTCCTTTCATCCCAAATTTCCAATTCTAATTTGAGCAAACTCACCTCTGCCAGTTCACTGCATGGCTAAATATGGCCACACCCTATTTCACTGTTCCAACCTTCAACTACGTATTTGCCCTCCCCTACCTCTCCGCTTACAGATTTGTCTCCGATTCTGAACCTTTCATCTCGAGCAAAAAACCTGATCTCTAATCGGAAACTTCCCTTTCTCTCATATGTATATAATTTTATACTAACCATTTACCACTCTCCCTACTCTTCCCTCCCTACCTCATACTCCGACTGACATCATATTTTGTACAGTCTTCCTTTTGGCCCCCTAAGTCCCTTAGAAGATCTCCCTCTCACCCTCCTCGTCCCCTATCCTCCCCACTTCCCATGCTATTCCTTATGGTACTCATTTTAATTGATTGTTTATCTTTCTAAACTCTGTTAATAAAACAAATAGATCAACTCTTGTCGTATGAATACATACGTTTGCATCTGTATACATTATACAACAAGATATCATTTCATACAGTATTAAAAAACAACCATGTTCAAATTACAAGAATTACTTTTATAACTAGCAAATTAATTTTTTAGTATTGTTGTAAAATTTTTCACACTATCGTGTTTTAACTTAGGTTGGATTAATATCAAATAAGTAATACTTTATAGTACTTGTTGAACATTAGTTTGTTGCGGTATTTGCTGGTGTGTATACCAAAGGACTCCTTAACTTGTCTATCATACTGGGACAAAATTGAATATTCGATTTAAAATTGCTGTATGAGAACTCAATTAACTACATCCTTACTAATGATGTCAATTTTTAAAATTTTGTCTATACAGGTGTATTTTAGTCGATATCTCAAGACTGTTTTTTCACTTTTTTGAATTTAAATTTTTTCTGAACTGCATTAAATAAGGGAAATCTTAAAACGACTCGAACATTTTATAAAGTTTTGGTAAAAGTGATTATTATTAATATTTTTTTTACTTAAATTCCGCATGTCTTAACTGAACGTATATAGCAAAAAACATATTTTGAATAAATGGTTTGTTAAAGTTTTGGGTTTTTTAGTGTTTAATAGGAAGTTTGCAAATTCATTTGTAAATGATTTTTTATTGCTGGGATGATTATTAGGGTAGTGAATAACGTCACGTAGTTCTAATGTACTTGTTAAATATTGTCTTACTGGTTTTTATCTTCAGTTGACCTAAGGACTGGAACATAATGTTACGATGTAAAGTTTGTCTAATTGTGGTTTGTATATTTGGTTAATTGAAGGTACGAATTAGTTTTATGTTGTTAATATGACTCTTTGCGTGTTTTACTTGTTGGAACTAGACACGAACTTTTTACTTATTTGTAAAAGATTCTATACGCAGTTATGTACTTATGTGCCTACAAGACTACACTTACTATACGTACTTTTAAAATGACTGTCTATACTGCGTGTTTTTACTTTTGACCTAAGACTAGAACTTACTACGTCTTGTAAATCTTTTTATCGGTTTTCTTTTTGTGGTACAAACTATAAATTACTCTTACTTTGTAAATTTTAGACAATACGCAGATTTTACTTTTAATACCTACACATACGAACTTACTATACTACTTGTTGTAAATTTTGGACAATACTCATGTTTTCCCATTGCGGATACCTAAACCCTACTATACTACTCTTGAAATGATTTGCCCCTTTTGGCTTCTTAGTCTTGATCCTAAGCTCGACTTACCTCTCCTACTTGTTTAATCGATCTGCTATCCTCTTTACTTATTGTGTCCTAACTATCACTTCTCTCTCTTCTTGTAATTATCTTCATGTAGCAATATGCTCTTTACTTTTTTCTTTCCTAACCCTTCAATCTCTCTCTCTCTCTTAAATCTCTCTCTCTCTCGTTTTCTCTTTGTACTCTAAATCTACACTTCTTCTCTTTTAAATACTTCTTCTCTCTCTTATTCTTAGTTTTACCTAAAGCTCACGACTTCAATCCGTACTTTTTCTCTATTTCTTCTCTTCTCTCTCTTGTTCTGTACCTAAAGACTACACTTACTATCGTTACTCTTCTCTCAAATTCTCTCTCTCGTGTTTCTTCTCTTTCTCTCTCCTACTACTTCTCATCCTCTCTCTCTATCTCTTTCTATCTGCGTGTTCTCTCTTAGTCTCGTACCTAACTACATACTCTCTATCGACTCTTTATAATTTTCTCTCTCTCCTCTCGTCTTCTCGTACTTTTCGTTCCTACACTCGATCTCTCTATCCTATCTCTTCTAATCTCTTTCTCATCTTCGTGTTCTCTTTGTCTACTATCTACTACTTCTCTCTACTTGTTATCTTCGTTTCTCTCTACTGCTCTCTTCTTCTCTTGGATCCTCTCCGACTTACTCACTCTTTCTTAATTTTGTCTCTCTCTCTCTCTTCTCTTTCTCTGTCCCCTAAACTAATCTCCCATCTCCCCGTCTTGTTGTAAAATGATTTCTCTACCAATCTCTGATTTTACATATTTGTAACCTATGCTCCATTTCTATCGTACTTTAATGATTATGTAACAATCTCTGCTGATTTTCATTTTCCTAATCCTCTCTCGAACTTACTATCGTCTTTCTCTCATCTCTCTTCTATCTCTCTTCTCTTCTCTTTGTACCAAAACTCACTCTTCTCTCTACTTTTAATTTTCTCTTTCTCTGTTCTCTTTCTTATTCTGGCTCACTCTAACTCCACTTCTTACTCTTTCTAATTCTTCTGCTCGCATCCTCTGTTCTTCTCTCTCTCGTTCCTATTCGCTTCTTCTACTTGTCTATATCTTCTCTCACTCTTTCTTTTCTCTATTCTGGTCCTAACTACACTTCTCTCTCTACTTCTTTGTAAATCTCTCTCTCTCTGCGTTCTCTCTCTATCTTTACCTCAAATCCTCCATCTTCATACGTACTCTCTTCTCAATATCTCTCTCTCTCTTTTTACTTAGTTTCTTCCTAAAACTCTACTCTCTCTATACTCACTTCTCCTCTCTTTCTCTCTCGTCTCCTCCTTCTCTTCTTCTCTTCTCTTGATCCTCTCACTCTCTTCTCACGTCTTCATATCTTCTCATACTCTCTGTCTTTACTTCTTGTCTACCTCTCACTTTCTCTCTCTACTCTTCTTATCTCTTCTCTCTCGTGTCTGTCTTAGTTTCTGTCTCCTAACTCGACTTATATACTCTCTCTTCTAAATGACTTTCTATCCTCTTATTTCTTCCTTCTGATACCTCTAAACTCACCTCTCTACTCTCTTTTTATGTCTCTCTATACTCTGTCTCTTCTGTCTGGATCTCAAAGCTACGAACTTACTATCTTCTTGTTGTAAAATGATTTCTTCTCATCTCTCTCTTCTCTCTTCTCTATCTCTCAACTCCTTATCTCATCTCTTCTCTAAAATGTTTATTAGCAATACTCATTCTTTCATCTCTCTCTCCTAATTACAACTACATACCGACTTGTGACATATTTATGCAGACACTGCAGCCACATACATACAACACACACACACACACACACACACACACACACCTAGAGACTACGAACTTACTATACGTACTTGTTGTAAAATGATTTATGGTAGACAATACAGCATGATTTTACATATTTGCGGATACCTAAAGACTACGAACTTACTATACGTACTTGTTGTAAAATGATTTATGGTAGACAATACAGCATGATTTTACATATTTGCGGATACCTAAAGACTACGAACTTACTATACGTACTTGTTGTAAAATGATTTGTCTATACTGCGTGTTTTTACTTAGTTGTGGATACCTAAAGACTACGAACTTACTATACGTACTTGTTGTAAAATGATTTGTCTATACTGCGTGTTTTTACTTAGTTGTGGATACCCAAAGACTACGAACTTACTATACGTACTTGTTGTAAAATGACTTGTCTATACTGCGTGTTTTTACTTAGTTGTGGATACCTAAAGACTACGAACTTACTATACGTACTTGTTGTAAAATGATTTGTCTATACTGCGTGTTTTTACTTAGTTGTGGATACCTAAAGACTACGAACTTACTATACGTACTTGTTGTAAAATGATTTGTCTATACTGCGTGTTTTTACTTAGTTGTGGATACCTAAAGACTACGAACTTACTATACGTACTTGTTGTAAAATGACTTGTCTATACTGCGTGTTTTTACTTAGTTGTGGATACCTAAAGACTACGAACTTACTATACGTACTTGTTGTAAAATGACTTGTCTATACTGCGTGTTTTTACTTAGTTGTGGATACCTAAAGACTACGATCTTACTATACGTACTTGTTGTAAAATGACTTGTCTATACTGCGTGTTTGTACTTAGTTGTGGATACCTAAAGACTACTAACTTACTATACGTACTTGTTGTAAAATGACTTGTCTATACTGCGTGTTTTTAATTAGTTGTGGATACCTAAAGACTACGAACTTACTATACGTACTTGTTGTAAAATGATTTATGATAGACAATACTGCATGATTTTACATATTTGTGAATACCTAAGGACTACGAACTTACTATACGTACTTGCTATAGTATGTATTTTAATAAACAGTACTCAGTGTTCTTACTTAGTTGTGGGGTCTACAGTCTACGAACGTACTCTACATCCTTTATGTAGAATGTATATTGATAAACAATACTGCATGTTCTTACACAGTTGTGGAGACCTAAAGACTACGAACTTACTCTTCGTCCTTTATGTAGAATGTATTTTGATAAACAATACTGCATGAGTAAGAAACTCAGGAATCCGCGACACAGGAGCGCCTCTTACCTGGCTTAGGGGTTGTCATAAATAATTTTCGCTAGGGGTGCGACTCAGGAGCGCCTCCGGAAAGGGGTGGGGAAGTGTTGCACCTAAAACTACCTGTCCTCGGTACTCTACCTGCTTCCTACCTGCTATAGAATTCAGCTCAAGGGGCCTCCTAAATACCTACCAATCTAATATATCAACGGCTACTATTATACTGACTTTGTTAAGTGCACTGCTTATTTTGTAGGAGTAAGTATAACATTGATTCTGTAAGGGTTATCTTAAAAGACCGATCAAAACTATTAGTGTACTGTAATAAGTATTCTTAATCATGTTTCATTTTATTTGAATTAATAAGATGTTAAACTATTGCAGAGTTGTTTTAAAACAAGTTTGTTACTGTACAGATAAAATACATCCACGCTTGTTTATTCACACTAACTATCTTGGTCTTCGGATGTGGACCGCGTCACGTTTACCACATAAACTCCGGAATATTAAGAGAATGATGTATTTATAGTAATCTTTTTCGAAAAATTATAAACTTGATACTATTTAGTTTTATGTAAAAGGAACACGTAAACAACTTTTCCTTTTCCCATGACTTGTCCCTTAACCCATGAGTATTAATTATGAAATATTAACCATAGTTTATGCAAATTCGTAAAAGCCAAGTAGTGATTAAAAAAATATATATTAATGTTATTAGTCGGAAAGTTGTTTCAAAGAAAAGGAAGAGTTACAATCAGGTCAATAACTACAAATAGTCTAGTAAATAACGAATCTGCATACTAAGTTTTAACGCTAAATATGTGTAACATTCTAAAATAATAAATATACATTACACTTATACAGATTTAAAACAATCTAAAATATAACAAAACAATACTTAAACTCAAATAAAAAATACTATTTGCACTCAATCTGTAGGCTACAATAGTTTCACTTACTTAATATTTAACTTTTTTCTCTTACAAAATTAGCCCGATCGAATGATACGAATGTTCCTGAATAAATACATTTTCTTTGTCCTCAATAATAAAGCTTCAAATATATATTGTAGTTGAAAAAAAATATATATACATATCATAATATATATATTATGATATATTTATTTATTTAAGGTTAGGTGGTAGAGAGGACTGTCTAGTCCTGACCTCGCCTTAAAAATAAAGTAGTTTTCATTTCATTTATTATATTAACTGTCACAAGTAGAAATCCAATTATATATACTTTTATTTGGTATAATTCATTTAATGTTATGTCACTCTCTTTATATTTAAAACGCGATACGAAACAGAGAAGTGCAGTTGGACGCTCGTACGTAATGCAAACATTTTCATGCAAGTTAGTAGTGCTCGGCCAAGGCTACGGTTATAAAAATTGTACTGTATATTATTATGTTTATTTTTGTTAAACATATTATTTGAAAATGCAGTATACGTTTTGGTGCTGCTCTTGAAGAACTGAGAGTATATAAATTAAATTAAAAAAAAGAACACAAATTGCATTATTCTCATTTTACAGGGTGTTTCGCGAGAGGGTGGCACAACTTCAGAATATGATGGTAAACATAAAAATAAGCAAAAAGTGTCTATGAAAATGTGGCCTATCTCACCTTCTTAAGTGTCTGTCTGTCTTTGTGTATTTTTTTATTTTAAAAACATAATTCTCAAACATGGTTTGAGCTAATAATTTGACACTTGGCATATTTGCTAACCTAGTTTAGGATAGTCTAAGATAAAAAATTAACAAAAGTATCTATTATTAGTTTCAAAATGGCAGCCATAAGAAATGTTAAAAGTTAAATAACATTAAAACCATTATTTGTATTGCAAATGTATTACACTACTTTAATTTTATAAATTTAATAAACACTCCAAAGATACCTCAATTTTAAAAACAGGTTTGAAAAAAAGAGTAAAGCACTTTTTCATGTATGCTTGTTTAGGAGTTTTCATTTGTATAAAGTTTACTAACCAAATGTATAATGTCATAGTCATTATAAATAGTTGTTTTTAATTATTTTAAATATCAGCTGTTTTTATGTGAAGCATCTTTTCACGTTTGCTTGTTTTTGTTTAGGGTTTCTCTAAAAAAATAGCCTTTATTTAATAACGTAATTTATTTTACATGAAACACAAGTTAAAGAAATGTAATATAAATGTTGTTCAATGTGACGCCTTCCTTCAGCAATGCATACTTTAATTAAAATAATTAAAAACAGCTGTTTATAATGACTATGAAGTTATACATTTGGTTAGTAAACTATGCAAATGAAAGAAACCCCTAAACAAGCATACATGAAAATATGCTTTACTCTTTTATTTTCAAACCGATTTTTAAAATTGAGGTATCTTTAGATTTGTTATTAAAATTACAAAATTAAAGTAGTGTAGCCTAATACTTTTTTAATACAAATAATGGCTTTATAGTTATTTAACTTGTAACATTTTTTATGGCTGCTATTTTGAAACTGAAAGAGATAATGTTGTTACTTTTTTATTTTAGACTACCCCTAACTAGGTTAGCAGATATGTCGAGTTTCAAATCATTAGTTCAAACCATGCTTGAGATATAATGTTTTAAATCAAAAACACATACAGATTTAAAGTAATTTGAAGTGTAAAATTTGCTAACATACTCGGGAATCGAACTCGGATCTTATGTAAATACTGTAACATGTATGCTTATTTTAATAAACACATGTCTCACCTACAATTAGATTGCTCTCATGTTAAACACTATCTCACCATAGATATCAAGACCCCTTAGTTTTTGAACCCTTGTCAAACCCTTGTCGCACTGGACCCTAGAAGGTACGAGAGTAGAGCGCCTCAAGGTCATGCGATCCACTAACGCAGTTGTGCTATTTCTTTGCTGACAGTTATATATGTTTTTGCCAAGTGCTCCACTGTCGCTCGCCCCTTACTCAGTTATGGGGTCTACAGTCTATGAATTTACTCTTCGTCCTTTATGTAGAATGTATTTTGATACACAATACTGCAAGTTCTTACTCAGTTGTGGGGTCTACAGTCTACGAACTTACTCTACGTCCTTTCAGTAGAATGTATTTTGATACACAATACTGCATGTTCTTACTCAGTTGTGGGGTCTACAGTCTACGAACTTACTCTACGTCCTTTCTGTAGAATGTATTTTGATACACAATACAGCATGTTCTTACTCAGATGTGGGGTCTACAGTCTACGAACTTACTCTACGTCCTTTCTGTAGAATGTATTTTGGTACACAATACTGCATGTTCTTACTCAGTTGTGGGGTCTACAGACTACGAACTTACTCTACGTCCTTTATGTAGAATGTATTTTGATACACAATACTGCATGTTCTTAAACAGTTGTGGTGTCTACACTCTACGAACTTACTCTTCGTCCTTTATGTAGAATGTATATTGACACACAATACGGCATTTCTTACACAGTTGTGGAGACCTAAAGACTACGAACTTACTCTTCGTCCTTTATGTAGAATGTATTTTGATACACAATACTGCATGTTCATATTCAGTTGTGGGGTCTACAGTCTACAAACTTACTCTACGTCCTTTATGTAGAATGTATTTTGGTACACAATACTGCATTTTCTTACTCAGTTGAGGGTTCTACAGTCTACGAACTTACTCTACGTCCTTTATGTAGAATGTATTTTGATACACAATACTGCATGTTCTTACACAGTTGTGGAGTCTACAGTCTATGAACTTACTCTACGTCCTTTATGTAGAATGTATTTTGATACACAATATCGCATGTTCTTACACAGTTGTGGGGTCTACATTCTACGAACTTACTCTACATCCTTTATGTAAAATGTATTTTAATACACAATACTGCATGTTCTTATTCAGTTGTGGGGTCTACAGTCTACGAACTTACTCTACGTTCTTTATGTAGAATGTATTTTGATACACAATACTGCATGTTCTTACTCAGTTGTGGGGTCTACAGACTACGAACTTACTCTACATCCTTTATGTAGAATGTATTTTGATACACAATACTGCATGTTCTTACACAGTTGTGGAGTCTACAGTCTACGAACTTACTCTACGTCCTTTATGTAGAATGTATTTTGGTACACAATACTGCATGTTCTTAGTTGTGGGGTCTACAGTCTACGAACTTACTCTACGTCCTTTATGTAGAATGTATTTTGGTACACAATAATGCATGTTCTTACTCAGATGTGGGGTCTACAGTCTACAAACTTACTCTATGTCCTTTATGTACAATGTATTTTGATACACAATACTGCATGTTCTTATTCAGTTGTTGGGTCTACAGTCTACAAACTTACTCTACGTCCTTTATGTAGAATGTATTTTGATACACAATACTACATGTTCTTACTCAGTTGTGGGGTCTACAGTCTACGAACTTACTCTACATCCTTTATGTACAATGTATTTTGATACACAATACTGCATGTTTTTACTCAGTTGTGGGGTCTACAGTCTACGAACTTACTCTACGTCCTTTATGTAGAATGTATATTTGTACACAATATTGCATGTTCTTACTCAGTTGTGGGGTCTACAGTCTACGAACTTACTCTACATCCTTTATGTAGAATGTATTTTGGTACACAATATTGCATGTTCTTACTCAGTTGTGGGATCTACAGACTACGAACTTACTCTACATCCTTTATGTAGAATGTATTTTGATACACAATACTGCATGTTCTTATTCAGTTGTGGGGTCTACAGTCTACAAACTTACTCTACGTCCTTTATTTAGAATGTATTTTGATACACAATACTGCATGTTCTTACTCAGTTGTGGGGTCTACAGACTACGAACTTACTCTACGTCCTTTGGGTAGAATGTATTTTGATACACAATACTGCATGTTCTTATACAGTTTTGGAGTGTACAGTCTACGAACTTACTCTACGTCCTTTATGTAGAATGTATTTTGATACACAATACTGCATGTTCTTACTCAGTTGAGGGTTTTACAGTCTATGAACTTACTCTACGTCCATTATGTACAATGTATTTTGATACACAATACTGCATGTTCTTACACAGTTGTGGAGTCTACAGTCTACGAACTTACTCTACGTCCTTTATGTAGTATGTATTTTGATACACAATACCGCATGTTCTTACTCAGTTGTGGGATGTACAGTCAACGAACTTACTCTACGTCCTTTATGTAGAATGTATTTTGGTACACAATACTGCATGTTCTTAGTTGTGGGGTCTACAGTCTACGAACTTACTCTATTTCCTTTATGTAGAATGTATTTTGGTACACAATACTGCATATACTCACTCAGATGTGGGGTCTACAGTCTACGAACTTACTCTACGTCCTTTATGTAGTATGTATTTTGATACACAATACTGCATGTTCTTACACACTTGGGGAGTCTACAGTCTACGAACTTACTCTACGTCCTTTATGTAGAATGTATTTTGATACACAATACTGCATGTTCTAACTCAGTTGTGGGATGTACAGTCAACGAACTTACTCTATGTCCTTTATGTAGAATGTATTTTGGTTTACAATACTGCATGTTCTTAGTTGTGGAGTCTACAGTCTACGAACTTACTCTATTTCCTTTATGTAGAATGTATTTTGGTACACAATACTGCATGTTCTTAGTTGTGGGGTCTACAGTCTACGAACTTACTCTATTTCCTTTATGTAGAATGTATTTTGGTACACAATACTGCATATACTTACTCAGATGTGGGGTCTACAGTCTACGAACTTACTCTACGTCCTTTATGTAGTATGTATTTTGATACACAATACTGCATACTTTTCTCCCTATTCGCTGCTTCTAGGGAATTATCCTTTTCCATACGCACTGTAACGTCGACAATGAAGGCCCTTCCCGGTGTTTTGATGACCATGTCAGGCCTCAGTGGTTCGGCGATAGTGTCAAAAAGTTGTTCTTGTGCAACCATCCAGCCAGCTTCAATTGCTCTCTTTTGAATCGCATCGACGACTTATTTAGTCATGCCTGGCTATTCGTCCCCCTCTTCCTGCTGGGCAACTCCCACTAATATGTCTAAGAGTTTCCGGGACTTCATGACATCTTCTACAAGTTTGATCGGTATCTTCATCGAACCTTTGAAGGGTCTCTTTGGTGGGAAAGACGTTTGCTCTTAACTTGAGAAGATCTATCTCTTCACCCGGAAACAGTTCTTTCTTCCTTAGCTAGACATTTCCTTCCCTATTGCCTCTGAAGCAGGATGCTCCCTGGCCCTGTACTGGAAGAGCTCTCCACGCTGCATGTTCTTGTTCTTTTCTTTTAAATTTCCATCTCTCGATCGCAGCTTCGGAGACCGGCCAGTTCAACTCCATCTTCTCCGCCATGAGCCGGAACTTTTCTTCCTGTCGACCCCCGAAGACAGCTCTAGTGACAGGGTCTCTTCGATTAGCCAGCTGTACCGAAGCCTTGAGATTGGCCGCCAAGACCAGATCCCTCAGCCTCGGGACAGCAAGCCCGCCATCCTTCCTTCTGCAGTGCAATAATCCATTACAGGTCGAAGTAGGTAGGTGGAAAAAACTCTTCACAGTCTTTCTTATGTGCCTATCGAGCTCTCCCAGCATCCTCAGAGAAGGTGGATCGACAATCATCAAGTGATAATATCCAGGCATTACGTAACTGACTAGCAGATCTAGCTTTTGCCTTGGTTTTAAGTTTAGGTTGCAACATCTGTCAGCCGCCTCAATCATTCTCTTATAATTCTTTTCATTACTTAGCCCCTTAGCGATGGTGAAGTAGGCACCAAGGTACCTAACTTCTTCATTGGGCTTATAGGGTCTTACTCTTTTGCCTTCTATGGTGATTGAGGGTTCTTCATATACCCAAGTCTTACCTTTTTTCCTGATGCCAAAAACTCCACACTTCTCTGCGGACAGGGCCAATCCTATTTCAGACAGAGATCTCGAGACTTTATTCATCATTCTTCTTAAGGCGTCTTCACTCTTTGCTAGTAAAACTAAGTCATTTGCGAATGCCAACGCCGGTACCTTGCAATCATCTATCTCAAATGCATCATCTGATCCTTCCAATTTCTTCAAGATGGGATTTATAACAATATTAAACAGAATTGGCGAAAGCGGGTCACCTTGCTTGACTCCTCGATGAGAGAGAGCTTCTCACCGCCACAATTCTTCAAAGTGACCGTTGAATCCCTGTAGGCGACTTTTATCGCATTGATCACCGGCGCTGGCACCGGATGTTCTGCCAAAGCTCTCAAAATAGCTTCGTGGGGCACGCTGTCAAACGCTTTGCTAATGTCAAGCACTGCCCCATGTAAACTAGATTTTTTTCCGATGGCTATAATTTCAAGAAGGGTCCTGGCATTGCTGAAGCATCCATTCCCCTCCACAAAGCCCCGTTGTAAGCTTGACAGCGCAACCTCGCTTCTTATTCTTGTCTCAAGAACTCCGCTGAACAGTCTGGAGAGAATACTGCCAACGGTGATAGGTCTCCATCCATTAGCTTGGCTTAAATCCTTACCATCCTTTGGTATCATGGAGGTGAAGTTCTCTCTCCAGGCCGTCGGGAAGCACCCCGTTGCAACAATGGTGTTGAAGAGCGCAGTCAGCGTCATATTTAGTTCTTCCACCCTGACTAAATCTTCCTTCCGGACACCGTCGGGACCCGCTGCTCCTCCAGGCTTTAACTTCTTCAACCGCCTCTTTACTTCAGCTGGAGTGAAGGGGATAAAGTCTGCACGGTCCTCATGCGGCTCGCAGCTACTGCGACAGAGTCCCGTGGTGCCCCATAGATTCTTGTAGAGGTCGTAGACTTCCTGAACAGGAGGCAGAACGGTTTGATCTCCTGTGAGGAGACAAAGCCTGTCTTCCCTCACAAGCTCAGCCAATCTGGTGGGGCACTTTTTGTACATTTCCTGAAGATTAGCGTATCTTCTCTTTTTTTTTGCTCCTCTTCCAGTTCCTCTTCTTCTCGTTCTTCTTACTATATTGTGCCCGCCGTTCGGCCTTTCTGTGAGGAGATTGACCAACTGCTCGATCCATCGGTCAACCTCCTCTTGACCGGGCTTTGTACCCCCTGTCCAAGAGTCTCTAATCATGATTCCGATGGGGTTGGTATGAACTTCTCCTACTATGGATCTCCTAACCTCTAGAATCACATCGTCAGGGACGGAGAACTCAGGCATCTCCCCATGCTGCTGAATTTCTTCTTCGATGATCTCCAGGTTTCCGTCAACGGCCTCCTCCTGAATTGGGTTGAGAACTTCGGGGGCTTCGTCATCGGGTGTTATTAATTTTCCCGTCATTTTAAGACTGGCCAATTTGTCTCTTATCTGCTTCGTAGTCTTGTCAGGAAGCAGCCGTCGAAGAGCTACTGAGTACCGTTGGGGATCTCCTCCTCTTGAAAAATAACCCAAAATGGTCCTGCAAAGACCACGGATTCTTCTTACAGGCTTCAAACGTTTTGCCAATCTTATTTCAGGGTGAGCATGGCGCTCATGCATGGACAACCCCAACTCAGAAGGAAACCCTCGGCGACACTGCAAGCAGATGAATGGCAGCTCTTGGAAAGAATACCCTTGCAGACTGAATAATGACAGACAGCAGCATGATGGCCTTTGAAAAATCTATCACATTTGTCACAGGCAAAACATATGACGCTGGCTGGGTGGACTGACTTATGGTGTTTCATCAGGTCATTGGCCGTCCGTGAAGAAGCCCGGACAGAATCCACATTTGGAAGGTTCCCACGGGATCCTATACCGAACCTCCACCCCCCCCCAAAGCCATAGTCCATCTCTTCATGTCCCCGATCCACTGAGGTGCTGGATTAATTTCCATAGTCGACACTACGGCTCCTGTTTTCTAGGGCTCTTATGAAGGCGGAGCAATCTTTATCCAAAACTGAATGGTCCGAAGGCTTATTGAACCGTTTACAGACTGCACACTTTGGCTCTTCTTCCTTCCTCTGGCAATCCTTCGACTCATGTTTCTCCGCGCAATGGCCGCATGAAGGGTCTTTCTCTTTGCAGTACTTAGCAATATGCCCGTACATCTGGCAGTGGAAACATCTGGTCACATCAGCAAAATCTTTGACCTTGCAGCACTCCCATTCATAATACATGCGGCCATCGCGGATGAGCCATTCCCTAGCCTTCAGTGAAGTCTCCAGCACCAGTGGGATCGTCCCTGTTTGTTGGCCCTAATTTTTTTTTAAACCTTAATTTCTTCCTTAAGAGTCTCCTCCTTAACCAGGCTGGTAGGATTCTGGTCAAATATGCCCCTCAAAACTTTAGCCTCTTCTTCTGGGCCAACATCAGGGAGATCATATACCATGATCTTGGGGCGGGTCCTCTGCGGCTCAACAGGCTTAAGTCCCGATTGCTTCAAGCTTTGACTCCCCAGGATCTTCAAGGCACCCTCCTTGTTTGAAGTCTCAATAGCGATACCGCCCCTCCTAATTTTTCTCACATTCTTCACTTGAATAAATTCTTCTTTTGGTTTTATAATCTCAGCCACTCTTTTGTTCGTGTCGTCAGAGGTGTAATTAGGCCTTTCGGCGTGCTTTGCCCTTTACGAGTACAATATTTCCCCTAGATGGTGTAGGTTTCCTTGTGGGTTCCCCTAACCTAGCAACACCTGCGTAGCTCGAAACCGGGGGGGGGGGCGATACCTCCACTCCTAAACTCGTTCCTGAGGATGTCAAGTATCTCTTGCTTTCCATCAGCGCGTCCCCTCAAGTATTCTAGCTCCTTGAGGACCTCAAAGGAAGCGGCCCACAAGTTGGTCGAGATCCCAGCGAGGGTTTTTCGAGCCTCGGATGACACTTCCTTTCTTTTAGATTGGGCAGTTGCCCATTTCTCCAGGGCCGTTACTTGTTCCATCAGGATGCCACCAAAGTCCTGTCGAGCCGCAGAGTCCACGTTATCCAATTCCTGGTTGGCTGCCCTTTTTCTCTTCCTGTGCTGGAAGCCTTCGGGGTCACACTCCGATTCTGTCTCCATTGTGTCCTGATCGCTCCCGATGTCCCTTTGTCCCATCATCTTTCTAATAGCGCCTGAGCTTCTTGGCGGCACGACGGGAATTCAGGGACAGAGACAGCAGCAGCTCTAACTCCTACCTCCAAACACTGCTCCTTCACGCCCCATATGGATGTAGGAGAAACAATCCTTGATGCAGCAGTGCCCCGAGAGGTCCCCTGACGATCACTTGCTGGCCGAATCGGAGAAGTGTCGACCCCAGCTCTCTTCAACTCATTCCGAAGACTTGTGGCTCGTCGCTCGTGCTCCTCAAGGTCACGCATCATCCTTTCTTAAGTCACTTCCAATTCCCTTCTTCTATCCTCCACTGAAGGCGTGCTCATATCAATAAGCCTCTCCTCCTCTTCGAATTGAAGTCTTGGGCCAGCCGAACCAGGAGGTGTTCTAGACGTCTTATCCGATCTCCGGAATTCATCCGGATTCGGTTCCATAATCTTCACTTGTTGACGCCTTATCCTTTTTTTTCAGTAAAAGTTGACAAATGAAGAAAAAAGCGGTCAAAAATCACAAAAAAACGTGAAAAATGACTTGCGCCTTCACCACGACCCAATCCAAGACAACAGATTTCAATTAAAGCCAAAAATAGAAAAAAGTTTTTTTTCAAAAAAAACCAATTTTTTTCTCCCTTATTTCTATTTTTTTCTTGCCTTATCCACTTACAAACACTATTTTCAATTCTAGACACTTAAAGCAATAATTAAATCCAAAAATCAGAAGAACAAAATTTTGTGCCAGAATCTACATTTATTGCCTACTGCTCTTTGCTAATTAAATTGCAAACTTTACAATGCTGTAGCTCCCTTAATCCGGGAGCTACAGAGAAAATTCAAAATGTATCTTGCTCAGAAAAATGTGCCCTTTTAAGATGGGCCTTTAAAAAAAGGTTTTTATGGGAATTTTAAAAAAACCCCCCCAAAACCACCCTTTTTTTTGGGCCCCTTTATTCTAGCCAAAAA